>BJKM01001269.1:0-66565 GCA_015082035.1 Chaenogobius annularis | reverse complement strand
CAGAAAGAGTTTATTGCCATTGTCAATGAACAAAATTCACAAACATAGGAACTTGTCTCGGCCTTAAGGTGCAACATAGAACACTGAGCAATAATAAAACAACATATATTCAATTAAAAAAAAGGATAACATGATAACCGAATTGCTCTTGAACAGAGTTTTGAATGTAAGGATAAAGAAGGCAGATATGTACTGGTTAAAAGTAATATTAATGTAAAGGTTTTCACTCTTTTAAATGTGTATGCTCCACCAGGGAGTGATATCACTTTCTATGCTGATGTCATGGACCTGATTGTGAATCACTCTGAGGGAACCCTAATTTGTGGTGGCGATTAGAATCTTCGCATTCAGCCTACACTGGACGTCAAAACTCAAGAGGCACTGGAGGAGCAATTAACAAGAAGTTGCATCTCTTATTGAAGACTATAGGATTGATTGACATATGAAGGGAAAATTAAACCTAGAGCACACCAGTATACCCATTTTTCAAATCCACATACACTCTATTCTAGAATAGACTACTTTTTTATTCTAAATAAAGACAGATCTAAAATCACTGAAGCAGATATCGGCACAAAAGACCTAAGTGATCATGCTCGTATCTACATTTCTGTAGAATGGGAGGAAAGATGAAAAAACACAGGAGGTTCAATGCCATTAATGCCTTAATGATCCTTTTATTTAAAGATCCTATATTATGCTATTTTTCCCGTTTCATAGTCGATCCTAAGGGAATAGTTGATAATAATAAGTGTTGTGCAACACCCATAATATAATAGTCATAAAATATCACCCATATCTTGGACCCCAGTCCTCTACCCGGAAATGCAGACGGCTTAGACTCGCCCCCACCCTCGCGAAGAGCAATCCGCCTCCCTCGCCCAACCCGTGACGTAGTCTCAGCGTGAGGGTGCGTTCCCGCCACCCTGTGACATAGCCAAGAGTGGAGGTGTAAACAGAGGCCAAGGTGTGCGCCGGTACACAGTGGAAAATGTCAGCAGCAGAATCTGCGTTGGATCAAAAGACGTAGCGTTTAGAAGCTAACTGGTGCCTAAATAGCCGCAGTTCCTCTCGAGCACGCGGGCGGGCGAGAGAGGGGCGTGTTACAGGTACACAGTGCTTCCTGGAGGATGGGCTGAAACAGGGAAGTGTGCTGCGGCACTAGGCCCTGTTCGTCTGCTCATCCGAGGGAAGGATGGAGACTATTCTCTAGCTAAAGACTGCAGGAATCAATCAAAAAACACTTTGGGTACATAGGAGGTACCAATAGCACTGAAAGGTTAAAAGCTCTGAAAAGTCGATTTTGCATGATATGTCCAAGAACATTAAGACTTATCTGGAGGAAAATTATACTGGGGTAACTTCCCCGCCCATCCTCTGGGATGCTTCCAAAGTAGTCTTGAGAGGACAAATTATAGCCATAACCTCAGAAAAAAAGAAACAAAGGGATAAAAAGCTAAATAATATGCAAGAAAAATGTGAAATGTTGGAGGAAAACCTTGCCAAAAAAGGGTGTCCTAAAATGCTACAAGAAATTAAAAAGATAAGAGGAGAAATTAACGATCTGGCTTCACAGGAAATAGTTAAGAAAATTCTCTTTACCAAACCAAGATATGAGAGTGGATAAAAATGTTCTAAATTACTATCTTGGAAACTGAAATAACAACCAGCTGAAAGTACAATTTTCAAAATACGGAACAGGCAAAATTATGTAATCTTAAACAAACAAGACCAAATTCAATCAGCATTTGAATCTTTTTATAAAAAACGTTTTTCAAAATTTCCAAACAAAGATAACGATATACTGTAAATTCCTTTCTGTACACCATCAATTTCCCTGTTGTATCAGAAGAACATAATTAAAAATTAGGAGCTGAAATAACAGTTTTGGATATACAAGGTGCAATCAAAAGATTAAAGAATAATACATCTCCGGGGAGCGATGGGTTCACCACAGAGTTGTATAAAACTTTAAAAGACACACTTACACCTTTTCTTTTGGCAACTTTTAACTGGGCACTTAAAAAAACTCAGACCCTCCAAGTTGGAAAGATGCCATCATATCCTATACAAAGAGGGGAAGGACCGACTGGAATGTGCCTCATACAGACCCATTTCTACTCTGAATGTGGAGTATTGTATCTACACCTCAATTATGTCCAAAAGAATGGAACAAATTCTCCCAATCTTAATCCACAATGATCAGACAGGATTTATTACCAAACGACAAACACAAGACAACATAAGACCCTACACATAATGAACCAAATACAAAAACAACAAACAAAGCTGTAATAATAAGTCTGGAAGCTGAAAAAGCTTTTGATTCTGTTAGCTGGTCCATATTTATTTAAAGTGCTAAACAAATTTCAAATCGACAGTTTAATTATAAAACATATTGGTGCTCTTTACGATCGTCCAACATCAAGAATTAAAATCAATTGTCATCTGACAGATCCACTCACTCTGGGGAAAGGGGGTGAGACAGGGCTGTGCCTGGTCTCCCCTCCTATTTGATTTGTATTTGGAACCATTGGCCCAAGACAATCAAAAACAATTCATGGTATTACAATTGATGGGACGGAACATAAAATTGCCTGCTGCAGATGATGTTCTATTGTATTTGCCCAAACCAGAAATTTCCATACCCATGTGATGCATTTTCGTCAAGAAAATTGTCAATGTCTGGATACAAATTAAATGTACAAAACACTGAAATTCTCTTACTGCTGCCCCCCTCTGAACTTTAAAAAGACTTACCCATTTAAATGGCAAACGGAATCTCTTAGATATTTAGGTGTGGTACTCCATAGAGACCTACTAACAATGATGAAAAAAAATTATCCCCCCCTTTTTAAGACCATAAAAAAAGATCTTGAAAAATTGAATCTTATCCCATACTTAAGTCTAAATCAAAGGATTAAAACTATAAAAAATTAATGTTTTGCCCAGGTTTCTTTTTGTGTTCTAGACTCTCCCAGTTTCCATCCCCAACCGGCTGTTTGATGATTGGAACAAGACAATCTCAAGATTCATATGGCAAGGAAAAACAACCTGCATCCGATTCAAAACTTTACAGTTATCGAAAGAAAAAGGAGGCTGGGGTTTGTCTTGTTTGAAAAATTACTTTATTTCAACTCGGATCAGAGCGTTGCTCTGCTGGTGTGACCCAGAATATGAAGCTCAATGGAAAAATGTTGAGATTGGATGAAGTCTGTTCTTGGAACATGGAAGGAGCTGATCAAAACACACAAACTAAACAAAGATGTTAGAATCTAAACTGGTTGGCTTACAATACAAATTTCACAGCTAACAGCACAGACTCAAGATTCAAAGTTTGGACAACAAAGGTATAAAGTTCATGCAGACTGTTGGAGAGGCTGTGGCAGCCTCCTGACTGCAGCGAAAAAAAGCACTGACAAAAAATGGATGACAAGGCAAGTTTATTTGTAGAGCACAATTCGTACACAAAGCAATTCAAACAACAGGAGGAAAAAAAATCATTAAAATCACAAAGACATGACAGAAAGCACAAAACAGTTTAAGACATGCAAGAAAAAGCATTTCAATCATATGCACAGCTAAAAAAAACATTTTTACCTTAGATTTGAACAATGCCAGAGTAGCGGCCTGTCTCACATCCTCAGGAAGACTGTTCCAGATTTTAGCTGCATAAAACTGAAACGCAGATTCCCCATGTTTAGTCCTGACTCTGGCACCAGCAGGAGGCCGGTCCATGTTTAGTTCTGATTCTGGCACAGGGCCGGCCCAGCCTATCAGCGAACTAAGCAGCCGCTTAGGGCCCCGAGCGTGCGCCCAAATATAACGCACAAACAGCATTTATTTGTAATGACAAGCTGGCAACCAAGGCACCTGACCTGTGCAAATTGGTCAACTTCATTGTGCAGGAGCAGAATGAAAGCAATACATAAACGCAACAGAACATGATCGTTATGTCCAAAAGAATATATCCCTCCAGTGCCGAAAAACAAAAGAAGAAAAGAATGAATGATGATGAAAAGAAACTGCAATCTCAACAACACTCTTCAGGTACTAAACTTATTTTACAAAGAGATTGTTAATGCTGCTGTTTGAAAGTACATTGAGTATGTCATGTTATTGCTCCAATAGCGCTCTGACGAGACTAGATCTCCGGGGCCCTGCACATACCTTAGCGAGCAGGACATTACACCAATAATACATTTGAATGAAGGATAGTAAGCATAACATTTACACCAGCCTGGTAGTGATAGCAGCAGGTGAAGGAGTGAGGTGGCGTCTATGCCCCTGGTCACTAATAGTGGACTCCGGTCCGGATCCGGACCAGAACCTCTGACATGAAATTTTGGAGTGGACAGTGTATACCCCCATTCACGGAGAACGAGCAGTGCAGCCTCGTGTGTTAGAGATGAGCGTTTTTTAAGAAATAGTTTCAAATTAACTGGGAGTTTGCGTCTTTCCTTTGCGTCCCCTCTCTCTCCCTCTCGGTCTAAACTCACAGGAGCCCGACACACGCTACTCATGCGTTACTATGCGCTGCGTGAGAAAGCCTTAACAGCAGGTCAGTCGTGACTCGTGATGTCTGTTTTACTTTGACTTCATAAGAAATAAGCGCAGCGCTGACTCACGAGAGGAACGTAAAGGTTTCTGCATGTAACGCCCATCAGCCAATCACATCGCAGCTTTGTTTGAGGCAGAGGAAAGTCAGATTGTTCTGACCAGAACAAACATCTCATGTCAGTTTTATATTCTAATCAACTTTTAAAAGAGCAATACAAAATTTCTATTTATTTAAAAAGCACTAGACTATTTGTTATAAATTATGATAAATTTGTAAATTGTGAAAAATAACTACGCCTATAATAATTATGTCTGTTATGAAATAATACTATATATTATAATATAAAAGTGGGAAAGTGCCAGAAACGCAGTCTTTTCATGATAGCGCCCCCTAGGTGTGGATCTTCACTCCTCGTTTTGTTTTTCTCTGTGGCAATTAACATTCTTGCACTGTGTAGTTTTATCAGTCTTAATTGTTAATCAAGCAATGCTTAAGCCATTTGTTTAATTTAATGTAACTTATTTTGTCAGTTTGGCAAGAAGGAACAGCCGGGAGCAATAAAAGATAAATTAGTAAGGATAACTATTACTTTTACATTTTCAATTAAATAGTGAATTTACATTTTAACTTGTTTGTTTACAATTATATCACAGTTATATTTGTAGTTCTTCTGATGTTTGGTCAGTTTGTATTTGACCTTACCTGTGTTATGTTATGATGAGTCCATTCATCCATGTTAAGGGGTGATTGCTTTAATTGTCTAATAACAACACATAGTTATTAGTATTAGCAAATCAGTATTAACAAATACATTGTGACCCTCAAGTGGTACATAGTTCATTATGGTATTTAACTTGGTATTCAACAAAAGATGTTTTAGGTAATAATTCTATGTATTTATAATTTGTGTTATTTATCGCCCATGAAGGTTGCTTTATTATGGTTATCTCCTCCATGTGGGGATAGACACGACTCCAGTGCACTAGTTTTGAAGTTTATTAGTTACGATTCTGGCCATTCTGGCCACCAGACAACGCCCTCAGTTTGCTTTACTCTACCTCATATTTTGGCATGACCACACCTCTTGTTTAGAATTCCACCCCCTGCGCTGTCATCAATTGTGCCAACTGCAAGGTGTGACGAAATGAGCTCTGCTGCGCCCACGTTAACGCTAAGACCGGGGGGGGGAAATATGGCACCTAATGGTTTCGTATAATGATGTGTCCCTTTTCACCTGCTTCCTGAACTCTAAGGCAGTAGCAGCGGTTAGGATGAGACTGCAGGACGACACCACCTTACAGGAAAGGACCAAACTGACACCTGAACACATCTTCAAACTACTAGTCTGTCTTAAGAGAAAGAAAGTATTTTTAGACAGCACGAAATTCCTGTTTATTTTTAACCACAGGTAAAACTTTAAGACAAAAACTGGTTCATTCTTTGGACAAGATGCCTACACAAAAACAGCACAGTGTAGTGTATTCTGTCTAATGCAGTGAAGAAAGGTGTAAAAAGCGGTACATAGTGAGACTAAACTGCCACTGCACAAGAGGCTTTATCAGCACAGAAGACACGCAAATTCAGGACCACAGAGCGCCGTGCATCTTCATCTTAAAGCCACAAACCACTCTATTGAAGACAGTGAGGTTAATATTCAAAGCAGGAGAACAGATGGTTTGAAACAGGAGTTAAGGAGGCCATTTAAAAAAAAAAGAGAATCCCTCTTTAAGCAGAAATGGAGGTTTAAGGAACAACCTTCCGGTCGTGTATAATAGTGTGTTGAAGCCATGGATTGGGAGATGCCCTGGCCATTCTGATGTTAATCCGGTACTCATTGATGAGGGAGTGGAAAGTCAGTTTGCAATAGGATTTATGGTAGACCATTACAGGGCTGTTAGTATACAAAGAAAAGTAGTTACAACTTACTGTTAACTGTTAACTCCCTTTATCAGGAGGTCCCAATTGATGTGCAGGGCCTACACCAGGGGTCTCCAATTATTATCAGCATTCTCTGTTCTCCTTCTTTAAAGTACTCACACTAAAGTTATAATGTTAATACAAATGTCTAAACTGATTGTTTAGGTGGAAAACTAGTCAAATGTCTGACAAATCCCGGGTTGCGAGTGACTTATATTTAATGATAAGTTTTGTCTATAACTTTTACAGGGATTTTAAAAGTCTGTAACTTTGTCATTTCTGGGTCTTTTGAGTTAGAATACAGCAACAGAAAACCTCTGTCCACAGAGTTGGTTTTGTTCTTCTTTTTTTCCTTCCTATTTCTGAAGGGACGGCAGAGTTTAACACTTTCATTACCAAGGCATAACATCGGTCTGCCTCACCTCCACTGTCCACGCACAGTTTCGGCTCTGGAAACCGTCTCCTTGAGAAGGGCTGGACGCTCCACTTCTCTGGGCGTCGGGCTGGTGTGGGCTTGCTTATTGCCCCACAGCTCAGTTGCTGCGTGTTGGCGTTTACCCCAGTGAACGAGAGCGTAGCGTCTACGGCTTTCTGGTTCGGGACAGGTCTCTCACTGTTGTGTCAGCCTACAGGCCGAACAGCAGTGCAGAGTACCAGGCCTTCTTGGAGTCTCTGGGAGGGGTACTGGACAGTGCAGCGACCGGGAACTCCGTTGTTCTACTGGGGGACTTCAACGTCCACGTGGGTAAACGACAGTGACACCTGGAGAGGGGTGATCAGCCTCCCTGATCTGAACCCGATCGCTGTTCAGTTATTGGACTTCTGTGCTAGCCACGGATTGTCCATAACGAATACCAAGCACAAGGGTGTCCGTCAGTGCACGTGGCACCAGGACACCCTAGGCCCGAGATCAATGATCGACGTGGTTGTCGTGTCATCTGACCTCCGGCCGCGTATCTTGGACACATGGTGAAGAGAGGGGCAGAGCTTTCAACTGATCACTACCTGGTGGTGAGTTGGATCCGGCAGAGGAGGAAGCCTTGGCAGGCCTAAGCGCATTGTGAGGGTCTGTTGGGAACGTCTTGCGGAGCCCTCTGTCAGCAGGGTCTTCAATTTACACCTCCGGTAGAGCTTCTCCCAGATCCCGGGGTAGGCTGGGGACATTGAGTCCGAGTGGACCATGATCTCGACCTCTATTGTCAATGCGGCTGCTCGGAGCTGTGGTCGCAAGGTCCTGAGTACCTAAAGTCTCTGGATGCTGTAGGACTGTCTTGGCTGACATGCCTCTGCAACATCGCGTAGCGGTCGGGGACAGTACCTCTGGACTGGCAGACCGGGGTGGTGGTCCCTCTGTTCAAGAAGGGGGACCGGAGGGTGTGTTCCAACTACAGAGGGATCACACTCCTCAGCCTCCCCGGTAAGGCCTATTCCAGGGTACTGGAGAGGAGAATACGACCGATTGTCGAACCTCGGATTCAGCAGGAGCAGAGTGGTTTTCGTCCTGGTCGTTGAACACTGGACCTGCTCTGTACTCTCCATCGGGTGCTCAAGGGTTCATGGGAGTTTACCCAGCCAGTCCACATGTGTTTTGTGGATCTGGAGAAGGCTTTCAACCGTGTCCCTCGGGGTGTCCTTTGGGGGGTTCTCCGGGAGTTCCAGGGCCCTTTGCTCAGGGCTGTCCGGTCCCTGTATGACCGGAGCAGGAGCTGTGTTCGCATTGCCGGCAGTAAGTCAGCGCTGTTCCCAGTGCGTGTTGGACTCCGCCAGGGCTGCCCTTTGTCACCGGTTCTGTTCATTGTTTTTATGGACAGAATTTCTAGGCGGTCAGGGGTCGGAGGGTGTCCAGTTTGGGGACCACAGGATCTCATCTCTGCTGTTTGCAGAGAATTTTGCTGGGGAGTCCTTGCCCCAAGTGGAGGAGTTCAAGTATCTCGGGGTCTTGCTCACGAGGGAGGGAAGGATGAAACGTGAGATTGTCAGGCGGATCGGTGCTACGTCTGCGGTCGCTGCATCGGACTGTTGTGGTGAAGAAGGAGCTGAGTCGAAAGACAAAGCTCTGGATTTACCGGTCAATCTACGTTCCTAGCCTCACCTATGGTCATGAGCTTTGGGTAATGACCGAAGTTTCCTCCACAGGGTATGGCTATGCGCTCCCTTAGAGATAGGGTGAGTAGCTCAGTCACATGGGAGGAGATCGGAGTAGAGCCGCTGCTCCTCCATGTCGAGAGGAGCCAGCTGAGGTGGCTGTTCCAGATGCCTCCTGGGCACCTCCCTGGGGAGGTGTTTCGGGCATGTCCCACCGGGAAGAGGCCCCGGGAAAGACCCAGGACACGCTGGAGGACTGTCTCTCGGCTGGCCTGGGAACGCCTCAGGATCCCCCCGAAGGAGTTGGAGGAAGTGGACAGAGGGAAGTTTGGGAGTCCCTGCTTAGACTGCTGCCCCCGCGACCCGGTCCCGGAGAAGCGGAAGAAGATGGATGGAGCAATCATCTGATTGCAGACTTTGTCCACTAGATGAATTTACTGTTCATATGTTAATGTGTTCTGCATGTTCATTTGACTTGTCTTGTGAATAAGTTGACCTTTTTACCTGTGTGGCCTAATTTTTTGCGCTCAACAATGGCTGCATTATTCCGGATCTTCTTATCTGATCAGCTCAGACTCAGCATGCATGCTGATTGGCTGAACAATGACACCAACACTCAACCCCCACAAGGGTCAGTCAGCGAGAGAGGGAGAAGACAATCTCAGTTCTACCAGGTCTTCAAAAGGAAGTACCTCAACTTGAGAGATGAGGACTCATCTCTGGCTTAGCAATGCTAACCTACGGAACAAAGACATTCCAGAGAAACGCCCGCGGAAGCTAACTTTTCTCTTCCATAAATAAGAATCATGTGCCTGTCTTTGGATATGAAATATGATAACATACCCACACTCGTGCAGCGTGTCATGTTTAAAATCTTGATCCAATTCTTTTATCGATGAACTTTGAATGTCACCCTCTTTCATAAGTGGGAGGACATGAATAACGCTACAGTACTAGTACTAGGAAGAATCCCCTACATCAGTGCATCCCTTCTTTTGAATCAACTTTAGAACACACAAAGTTTACTATTGTTATTAAAAAAACAATAGTAAAGTTTCTCTAAAAAGAATCAAAATAAAAAGGTAAATAATAAGTCCCTCTCCCCAGAAAGGCCCACCAACACATTATGTGCCCCCGGAATTGGGAGAAACTGTCTTTGGAGGAACCGACTTGGAGGCAAGACATGGCAAGGTACCTAGGGTTTGGGAAACACCCAATGTCTTTTTAAAGTACTTACATGGTCCTACAGGATTGTCCGACATCTTGTCTTTGTGGAGAAGTTATTGCTTTAACTGGAATTGTAGAAAAAGATTCAGTTGTAGTCATCTGGACTCGATAAGTTTCGACTCTCATCCAAGAGTCATTCTCAATCAGTGAAACAAGTCAGAGAACTCCTGTTTATATCCTACTCTGTGAAAGCCCTTCCCACAGGGCGGGACCTCCTGATAATGGCCCATTGAAACTTAACTGGGATGGGCCTATTGTTTTATTGTTCCATGGCATTTGGCTGCCTCACCTTGAGGGCCTGTTTAACATCAGAATGCCTCGGGCGTATCCAGGGTTTCAGCAGACCATTATAAACAACTGGAAGGTTGAATCTTAAACCTCCATTACAATTTAAGGAAGGATTCTCTTTTTTAACAAGGATGGCCTCCTTAACTCCTCTTTCAAACCATCTTTTCTCCTGCTCAGAATCTCCACCTCACTGTCTTCAATAGAGTGGTTTGTGGCTTTGAGATGAAGATGCACGGCGCTCTGGGGTCCTGAACTCGCGTATCTTCTGTGCTGATAAAGCCTCTTGTGAAGTGGCTGTTTAGTCTCCCCTATGTGGCGCTCTTTACAACTTTCTTCACTGCATTGGATAGAATACACTACATTGCTCTGTTTTTGTGTCGGCATCTCGTCCTCAGGGTGAACCAGTTTTTGTCTTAACGTGTTGCCTGGTTTGAAATAAACAGGGATTTTGTGTTGTCTAAAGATTCTTTGCAGTTTTTCTGACAGTTCCGAGACATAAGGGACACAGACACCCTTTCTTCTTGGTTCTGTTTCCCTTTTGTCCCTTTTGTCCTGCTATTTGGTTCTCTTCACTTTGTTCAGAGCCCAAGTTGGGTATCCACAGGCTGAGAGAGCATTCCGGACGTGTTTTCACAGAGTAGGATATAAACAGGAGTTCTCAGACTTGTTTCACTGATTGAGAGTGACTCTTGGATGAGAGTCGAAACGTATCGTTTTTTCTAAAACAGAGTCCAGATGACCGACATGCTTTAACTGGAATGTTTCATGTGTGTGTATGGAAATGACTCAAAGCTATTTCCACCATTCCAATAGCATCTTTGAGACCTATTAGTTAGGTGTGTAGAAATGTTTCTCAAGAAATACGTTCCCCTACTGCAAAACGACACACAGAATATACATTTTATCTTACAATGGCCTATATCTTCACACATTTTTTTGAAACCTAAATTTAGTGCATATCAAATCTGTTAGTCTTGGTCAAATAATTTATAAGAGAAACAGGCATTTTATTTCAATTGATAATATTACATTCCTGGGGTCAGAGGCCCAGGAACGAGTTTGCTTTAGAGGGAAGGTGAATGGTAATACATAGGGGGGGTTATGACTTTGTAAAATTATTAATAGTAGGCCTATTATCATCAATAATATCGAATCAAAATGGGATATAATACATTGTATTATTACTAACACACATATATATATATATATATATACATATATATATATATATATATATATATATATTAATTTAATAATATATAAACACAACACAGACACAACAGAACATGACCAAAGAGCTGGTGAGGTTTGTGTCGGCCATTTCTTTGCGATGGCCTTTTTTTCTGCCGCCAAAAAGTATGTTGCAAAAATATCTGTTTATTGTGTCCATGGCAGGAGTTTTGAGGCCCAAGTACATAGTTCTAAAATCAAGATGGATGGGAGTGACAAAAAAGTCTGCTGTGCATTGTTAATTTCAGTTAAATATTTTTGAGCAACTGGACAGTCCCAAAACACGTGATAGTGGTTTGCCTCCTGGCTGCCACAGTTTCTTCAACAGTTAGTCATGGGCACTTAGACATGGTGTTATAAAGAAACGTGATCCATTTTTCCAACAGAATTCCCTCCAAACAGGCAATCTTGTGGTTCTCCATTGAGACGTACAGTGAAAACGGTATGTATTTGAACACCCTGTGATTTTGAAAGTTATCTCACTTAGAAATTATGGGGGGGTCTGAAATTTTCATCGTAGGTGCATTTCCACTGTGAGAAAAAAATAATAATCTGGAAATCACATTGTATTGTGTTTTTTAAATAATGTATATAAATTCAAACTATGCTGAACATTTCAGACCCCTACATAATTGCAAAATCGCAGGGTGTTTAAATACTTATTTTCTTAACTATATAAACTCCGGAATTATCTTCTAGAGCAGGGGTGTCAAACTCATTTTGGGCCAGGGGCCGCTTTTCGACGCTCAGGCTGGGTCGCGGGCCGAACATAATGTAAAAAATAAAACAATAAAAAATATAACAAATGTTATATAGCCTAGTAATAGTTCTATGTGGACACTGTTGCACAAATCTGCAGCAGGTGAAAGACTGAGTCCATATTCATGCAGCAGCAGCAGGAACAGGAACATGGACTTGTGATATGATTCTGATATTAAATGTTTGTATCACAGACATGTTAATGTTGCTGCACAAACTCAATATGAGCTCACTATTTTTACAGTTTAAGCTTATTTTAGTGACAAATGATTCATGTGGTGAATCAAATGAGAGCTCAAAGCAGCTTCACTCTGTCATGTTCATACTTTATTACACTCTGACCTGTGTTTTTTACCTGTGGCTCATGATCGGTCCAGGTTTTGCACTGGTTTGGATGTTTTCCTCACAGAGTTGTCATCAAAGAAGTTTGTTTTCTTGTTGTTAGCTTCACATTAGCGCCGCTTTTAGCACAGCTCTAACGTCCACAAAACCGCCTCTTTTCTTTATTCCTCGTGTTTCCCACGATCTGCCCTGGAGCAGAGCGCTACAGGTCATCGCTGCCGGTGTGTTCGATTTTAAACCTGCTGCGATGAGTGTCGCTGGTCGCTGTCCCTCGGCACTTGAGCTGGCAGCACACAGCGCGGGGGAGGGGCAGCGCGGGGGAGGGGCCGCGGCTGCAAAGGATTGTGGGAATTGTAGTTCTAGCGATAAAAACGCAATATATCGATTGGAAATGAATAATTATAAACTAGAAATGTTCTGCGGGCCAGATGAAAACGTCTGGCGGGCCACATCTGGCCCGCGGGCCACGCGTTTGACACATGTGTTCTAGTGGAAGCCCTTTGTATTGTCTCCTTCCTCACCTTCTGAGACACCCACAAGTCTGAGATGGTCCTTGCGGGACCTGGACTCCAAATCCAGAATCTTGTTTTTTCATATTTTTGTTCTCCAAATGGAGTTTAATAACCTCTGCTTTCACCTAACGCAGCTCGTCCACAGTGTCCGAGATGTGTTGCCCCGCTGCGGCGAAGCACGCACCACCCCCTCCTCCAGCTCCAGTATCTCCGCAAATCTGGGCTTGTTGTTCACTTCAGCTCTCAATGATGCCGCATCACGCTACACTTCAAGCAACACAAGGACCACCTGCTATGTTATTAAAGTTATGTCCTCTTTCCCGTCTGTCTCGTGCAGGCCTGGGTGATTCTCGCTGGACAGTCGACTCGGCTGCGCAGCGGGCCCACCCTCTGGTGCTGCACTAGCTTAAGCATTGTTAGCTTGTTTTTATTTTTCAAAATTTTAAACAAGACAACACAGAAGAACAGAACATGACCAGAGAGAGGGGATGAAGACCAAAACGAGCAGATATCCAACTACAGTTATAAATGATAAAAAAAGACAAAAACATCATAGCACACTGAACCCAACGCAAACATCCCATCTAGTCCACAGTCAAATCAAATTTGTCCATTTTCAAATGAAGTCCAAATGTAACCTTTTCCATTTGTCAAATGTCCATTATAATGTCAGTCCAGTCCTCGATTGTCTATGCATTTTGTGTCGTCCATTTTTTTGTAAGAGCCTTTTTTGCTGCAGCCAGGAGGATGCTCCAGAGATAACTGCCAATTGTGTCCATGGCAGGAGTCCTGAGGCCCAAATACATAGTTCTGAAGTCCATTGGGATGGTGATGTCATAAATTGTCTGTAAGGCTTTGTTGATCTCGGTCCAATATTTGTGAACAACAGGACAATCCCGGAACACATGATAGTGGTTTGCCTCCTGCTGCCACAGCCTCTCCAACAGTCTGCATTTCCCTGAGTGATGGGCACTTTGACATGGGGCTATAAAGAAGCGAGACACATTTTTCCAACAGAATTCCCTCCAAACATGTGACTTTGTGTTTTTCCACTGAGATGTACATATACTTTCCAACTCTGTTTTACCCTCCCATTTACCCTTAATATAATCAGTTGAGTGACTGCCCAAATTGTTAATACATTTATACAATTTAGCTATTAATCCCCTTGAAAGTTCCGATTTATATGCTTTAATGAATATTTCAGTCAAAAGGCTCCTTATTTGTAAATACCTATAAAAGTCCTGTTTCTCTAAACCAGGAGTCACCAACGCTGTGCCCGCAGGCGCACATGCGCCCTGAGCAACCCTTGATGGCGCCCGCGAGGCATGCACCAAAAATAGCACTACTCATAGTTCAACATATACATATATAGAGCTGCAACGATTACTCAAATAAATCGAATAATTCAATTACAAAAAAGCTTTGATTATTATTATATTGCTTCGATGATTCGTATAATTTACATATTTAATTAAAAACAGGTGAATCTGTGGCCCGCGGAGCGCACGGAACGACTTGTGGCGCTTTTGTTTCACACGGAGCTTGTTCCGCACTGACGAAGGCGCAACAGGAAGTGAGCGGCACGTTTGAAACTCACGAGTGCGACTGGGAAGAGTTTGGATGAGTGAAAGAGCCATGGATCTATTATAATAATCCCGAGCTGCAACTCTAAACACCGCATCTAGCTCCGCCTACCCCAGCCCCCGCGCCGTCGACACGCCACCGCGGACCCCCGCGCTCCCCCACTCAACAATTCTGCTTTCCAGTCACAGTCGTACTTTTAAACAGCCAATGCACATGGAAACAGCGGAGGACCGGTTATGTTAGAATAATCTGTTGTGAAACAGAAAGTCCGAGACGCGGAGGCCAAAGTGACCGGCACACGAGCCAAAACGGCCAAATGCTCAAAACGCCAGGACCACTGGTCCCACCCAACATAACGTTTAACAAATGTCTTGTTTTAAGTGATGTGACAGAGCGACTGTAACTGTTTACAGTCTGACAAGTTAATGAAGTCCTTTATATATATTCTTTCTATACAAACAGAACAGTTTGGACTGAAGTGAAATGTTGCTGTTTTGGGGACAAATTCATATGAAATTAAGAATAAAATGTGTTATTTTTAAGCAGAAATTCCTTATTTTGTATTTGTTTATTACTATGAACTATAACGTTTATCTAAAAAATGATTAACTTGTTTAGGTAAAAAAGTGTTGTTTCCTTGACTTAAAAATGTTAGAAGTGATGATTTGCATTACAAAAACAGCAGGTGTTTCCTCTGACTTTCAAATGTTTGAGCAAATAAACATAAATAAGTATTTCATGTTTAAACATGTTTTTCTGATTATTATTGTTATGTAAATTACTGGTAATTGTGGATAATTATTATTGATATGTGAGCAGTCATTTCACAACTACAACTATTTAAATATCATTATTATAACATTAGTTATAAATGCAGTTTTGTTATTTAGGAAGTTTGTGGCAATGGGTTCTGTGCCCTCCATACTAGTCGGGGCCCATGAAGTAGCCCTCAGCCTCAAAAAGGTTGGTGACCCCTGCTCTAAACCAAAGGATTCTTTCAACTCATCAAAGCTCATCAGATGATTCTCCTTTACAATCTGGTAAAAGACCTTTATACCTTTTGTTGTTGAGAAATCTTGAGTCTGTGCTGTTAGGTGTGGAATTTTGATCATAAACCAACAAATTTATCTTTATCTTTGTTTAGTTTGTATGTTTTGATCAGCTCCCTCCATGTTGTAAGAACAGACTTCACCCAGGGGTTCTCCACCTCCCCCAAATGACTCAACCGTCTGTCATCTGCCAGTAAGGCCTGTACAGGAACTCCCGAAACAACAGCAATCTCGATATTCTTACATTGATCTTCATATTCTGGGTCACACCAGTACAGCGCGGCTCTGATCTGAGCTGAAATAAAGGAATTTTTCAAACATGGTAAACCCCAGCCCCCTTTTTCTTTTGATAACTGTAAAGTTTTGAATCAGCTACAGGTTTTTTTTCCCCTGCCATATGAATCTCTTTATTCCACTCATCAAACAGCCGGTTGGGGATGGAAACCGGAAGAGTCTGGAACACATAGAGAAGTCTGGGCAAAACATTCATTTTTATAGTTTCAATCCTTTGACTTTGATCCATTTTTCAATGGGTACATTGAGTACATTTTTTCTCCAGAATTGTTGACAGGTCTCTATGGAGTACCACACCTAAATATCTAAGAGATTCTGTTTGGATACAAATTAAATGTACAAAAAACTGAAATTATTTCATTCTGGCATCCCCCTCTGACCTTAGAACGACTTACCAATTTAAATACCCATTGGACCAAGTTCTTGAAGAAAATGCATTACATTAGGTATGGAAATTTCTGGTTTAGTCAAATACAATAGAACATCATCTGCAGCAGGCAATTTTATGTTCCGTCCCATCAATTGTAATACCCATAAATTGTTCCTGATTGTCTTATAAATTAGGCCAATGGTTCCAAATACAAAGCAAACAGGAGGGGAGACCAGGCGCAGCCCTGCCTGACCCCTTTCCAGAGTTAGTGGATCTGTCAGATGACCATTGATTTTAATTCTTGATGTTGGACCATCGTAAAGAGCCCCAATATTATTTGTAAGAAAATCGTCAATTTGAAATTTGTTTAGCACTTTGAATAAATATGGTCAACCAACAGAATCAAAAGCTTTCTCAGCGTCCAGACTACGGCTTTATTTTGTTATTTTTGTATATGATCCATTATGTGTAAGGATAGTCTTATGTTGTCTTGTGTCTGTCGTTTGGTAATGAATCATATCTGATCATTATGGATTAAGTTTGGGAGTATTTGTTCCATTCTTTTGGACATAATTGAGGTGTAGATACGATAGTCCACATTCAGAATAGAAATTGGTCTATATGAGGCACAGTCAATCGATCCTTCCCTTCTTTTGGTATCAGTGAAGGAAGTGAGTGTGTCTTTTAAAGTGTTATACCACTCTGTGGTGGACCCATCGCTCCCCGGAGATTTATTTTAATTGCGCCTTGCATTTTGTTCTTCTGTGATAACAGGCAAATTGACGGTGTCCAGAAAGGAGTTTATTTCATTCTCCTTATCGTCTGGAATTTTTGAAAAACATATAGAAGGATTCAAATGCTGATTGAATTTGGTCTTGTTTAGTTAATTAGTCTCGTATTTTAAAAATTGTTCTTTCAGCTGTTTTTCATGTTTCCAAGATAGTAATGTAGAACATTTTGATCCACTCTCATAATATCTTTGTTTGGTAAAGGGCATTTTCTTAACTATTTCCTGTGAAGTCAGATAATTAATTTCTCCTCTTATCTTTTTAATTTCTTGTAGCATTTTAGAACAACCCTTTTTGGCATGGTTTTCCACCAACAATTTAAATTTTTCCTGCATATCATTTAGCTTTTTATCCCTTTGTTTCTTTTTTTCTGAGGCTATAGCTATAATTTGTCCTCTCAAGACTGCTTTGGAAACAACCCAAAGAATGGGCGGAGAAATTTCCCCAGTATCATTTTCTTAACGTCTTAACATTTTTTCCTTATACAAAGGGTCATTAAGCAGACTGGCATTGAAGTGTGTTTTTTTGTCTTTCTTCCAAATCTACAGAGATGTAGATAGGAGCATGATCACTCAGGTCTATTGTGCCTATATCTGCTTCAATGATTTTAGGTCTGTCTTTATTGAGAACAAAAAAGTAGTCTATTCTGGAATACAGTGTATGTCGATTTGAAAAATGAGTATACTGGCGTGCCCTAAGGTCCATTTCCCTCCATATGTCAATCAATCCGCTAGTCTTCAATAAGAGACGGAACTTCTTGTTAATTGTTCCTCCAGTGCCTCTTGAGTTCGACACGTTTAATGTAGGCTGAGTACAAAGATTCCAATCGCTGCCACAAATTAGGGTTCCCTCAGAGTGGTTTACAATCAGGTCCATGACATCAGCATATAAAGTGATCTCACTCCCTGGTGGAGCATACACGTTTAAAAGGGTGAAAACCTTTCCATTAATATTTCCTTTAACCAGTACACATCTGCCTTCTTTATCCTTACATTCACAACTCTGTTCAAAAACTATTCGGTTTGAGATCAATATTGCAACTCCCCTCTTATGTTTGCCTTTTTATGAATAGGATTTTTTATTACAGAATTTTGTTCGTTTTTGATGTTCAGTGTCATTCAAGCGTGTCTCCTGTAAAAATATGTCTATTCTTTCTCTCTTCATTTTTGTCAATTTTTTTTTACGTTTGATTGTGTTCAGTATTCTATTCACATTGAAGGATGCTACTTGAACACTTCTGATGCCATAAGGTTGGTTGTATTGATCTCACCGTTGAATATTTTTAGTCTCTCTGGTCGAAAACAACAAACATACACAAGAACCATGGGAACACAGAACATCTGAAAAGGTAAAAAAGAAAACGATAGGACTCATGCTGGAAACGGGTATTGAACCCAAAACCCGATAGAAAAAGATCGCAAAAGGAAGGGCAATTCAATCCTAATGAAGGGCACCCAGAAAAACTCCTCAGGTGCTACTGTCAACCCTCAGAATCAACTGGGTATATAAGCTCACCACGTCCCCCTGCTGCACTCAATTTCCCACAAGTCCAAACTCCCACATTTCACACATCGATGAGTAGATGTGCTTTGTCACAGAGTTTATGTACAAAAGCAGACAACCACCATGGGGCATACAGTATGCCCCACGCGGGTGGCTCCATCCTCTGTACTGTTAATTTCTCTGTGTTTTGCATCTTCCTTAAGAGTGCCTCTGCTTCTCCTGGTGTTCTGAGCACATGTGTTTTACCTTCAAAAGTCACCAGAAGAGTCGCGGGGAAAGAGAATCCATGTCTCAGCTTTCTCTTCTTGAGTTCCTAACAGATGTGGAACTTTGAGGTGAGCGCGTCCTCACCTTTACCGGACGTCTATTGGTTCTTTTCTAAACACATCCACTTTATGATTTGTTCAAAACTTGAAACCACAGTAAGGTCCATTTTCCCCGCTCACTAACAACTCCTCTGCTCACTGCTCTTTGAGAGTTTAGGGACTGGGAAAAAGGCAAAGAGCGCACTGACGCAGCTGAAATAAGTGCACAAACTGGACCAGTTTTGCAGTGTCACAGCTGTAAAACATGCTCCTTGTGTGCATGTTCAAACAAACAATTAAAATACACATGAAGTTAATAAAATAATGACTCAGCTCACTTAGTGTTTAAAAGGCCAGAGAGAAAAGGTAGGTTCTCAGCAGCTCTGACATGAAGAGGCAGGCTGTGCCAGAGCCTGGGCCCCGCCACAGAGAAAGCTTGGCCCCTTCTGCTTTTTAGCTTTGACCTGGGCACATCAGGAGGAGCTGAGAGAAGGAACGCGTGGTACAAGCCGGAACGTGGTGGCACAATAACCCCCCGCAAATAACAGTGAGCCAGACCATTAAAAGACTTAAAAACCATGAGCAACATTTGAAATTGGATTATATGGATAACTGGAAGCCAAAGCAGTGATGCCAGGACTGGAGTCATGTGTTGGTGACGCCTTGTACCTGTGAGAAGCCGGGCCGCCGCGTTTTGTACCAACTGCAAGCGTTTAAGAGAGGTCAGATCGAGACCAAAATATAGAGTGTTTTTGTAATCTAGGCGTGATGTAATGAATGAGTGAATCACTCTTTCAAGGTCCTTGACAGGTAAGTACGGTTTTATTTTAGCCAGTAACCTCAGCTAAAAAAAGCTGGTTTTGACCACTGTACTGACATCAGAATCAGTAAAGGTTTATTGGCATTGTCCATGAGCAGGATTCACAGACTTGTGAATCTTGTTTTGGCATTAAGGTGCAACATAAAACACTGATCAATAATAAAAACAACATATACGAAATCAAAAGGGAATGCATTAAGAAACAGTTTAAAATTACATTAGTATAAAATAAAAATAGGCTTACTACACAAGAATTTACAGTTAAATTTACAGTTGTGAGTGCAGAAAGTGACAGTTCAGTGAGTGAGTGATTAAATTGTAGTTAAAGTGGCAGGACATGTTTGTCCAGCTTAAGAGAAGAATCCATCAGCACACTAAGATTTCTCACAAATGGGAGGTTAAAAGAAGACAGAGGACCAAGAACACTTTCCACCCCTCCTAATATATCTGAATCACCAAAAACGACTATTTCAGTTTTCTTCTCATTTAAATGTTGAAGATTAAGAGTCATCTTAATCAGTCTTTAATGTCTCTGAGGCAGTGAATCAGGCGCTCAAATGAAGAGGTATTTGACTGCAGGGGAATATAAAGCAATGCAAAGCAATGGAACGAGATTGTATTTTTAAAGAGTGATCCTAATGGCAACAAATAAATGCTGAAGAGAATTGGACCTAGGATGGAACCCTGAGGTACGCCACAGTTCAAAGGGGCAGTTTTGGACTGATTTGATCCGAGGTAAACAGAGAAGGTTCGTTCTGAACCAGTTAAGTGCTAGGCCTTTAACACCAACAGACCGTTCTAAACGAGACAACAGAATACTGTGGTCGACTGTGTCGAAAAGCTGGGGACATATCTAAAAGCAGAAGGGCAGCAGGATTTCCTGTATCAAGTGTTAAAAGATCATTAAAAACATGTAAAAGTGCAGTTTCTGTGCTATGTTGTTGCTTAAAGCCTGACTGAACATTAGGATCCAAATTGTGCTTTTTAATAAGGGGCTGGACAACAGCATGTTTAAAAAACAGTGGGAACACAACCAGAGGAAAGTGACGTACTAATCAAAGTTAAAACAGTTGGACTAACTGGACCAAAGACTTCTTTAAGAAGTTTAAAACCTAGGTAATCTGTGGGACAGTAGGAGGGTCTAAGCGTCTTAACTATCTTTGCCAATTCACTGAGGCCTATAGGCTCAAACTGTTCTAAGGCTACATGACACACAGGAACAGCAGCAGAATCAGATATCGGGAAAAAGACGGTGGACCTAATCCCTTAAATTTTTCCAACAAAAATTAGGAATTTTTCACACAAGCTTGTAGGATAATTACATTCACACATGGGTTAATGATGTTGTTCAATACATTGTAAAGCACTTTGAGCTTATTGCTATTAGTGGACACAAGTTTAAACATAATCACATTTGGAAGTTTTAACTGCCATCTGATAGGCAGCTAAAGAAGTCCTGAGCATCTGTAGAGAGATGGGCAACTTGTCCTTTTGCCATTTTCTCTCATTGCGTCTACATTGGCGTCTGAGATCGCGTGTGGTCTCCTTTAACCAGGGGCCAGACACGTTTCAGCTTTATAGTGCAAAAGGGCGCGATGGAGTTCAAAATACCATTGCAGGTACTGTTAAATGCAAGAGCCAGTTTTTTGACATCCCTCCAAGAAGATAAAGGTAAATCAGTTTTCAAACAATGAGGAAAATCAGGAATCAGATATATTTATTGCCATTGTCAATTAACAAAATTCACAACATAGGAACTTGATTTGATGAATGATGCGACATGGAAAGACACGTAACAAAGAGCATCAGCCACCCGGGCAGCTAGTTTTGACTCAGCGCCTGCTGGGATACTTAAACTCTTGTAAAATGAGAAAAGGTTCAACATAAGCATAACAATAATACACAGTATACAGCACAAATAATGAATATGTTTGCGCGAGGTCACGCGCAGAATTTTTCAGTGGTTTTGGACCGGGGACGCAGACAGCAATATGAAGGCCAAATATCTGTTTGTGCGCACGTGTGTTGCTCTTTTTCGCTGGCTATCCAGCTGGTCTCAAGGCCAAGGCCAGGAGAAAAGATAAGGAGAAGGATCATGAGTATGGAGCATAACAGGGAAAAATACTTTAGTACATTTGTTTTATCAGTAATTTGCCAGATCAAATAGTCCAATCCTTTCTGGTCCTCTGTGTAGCGATCCGTTTGTGCCATTGAGTTACTCCATCGTTCAAAAAGTTCACTGTTCAAGATCACGTCCCACGGTCTTCTGCACGTACGTAATCCAGACTAAGATGTTTTTGTCCACGAGCTGTGCCATACTGTACTCAAGTCTCAGAGTCTTTTCATCCTTTCACTCAATTCCGCAAACTCCTTTTTGTTGTCAGACAGTATCAGGGTGAATTTTCCCGTCTTCCCAATCTTCCGATAGACCAATGCGACTCCAAGTCCAATTAGAAGGAATCCCACTATCATAAATCCAAATACGAAAAGGTCTTCTATGTCTTCCACAAGCAAGGGCTCGATGCATAAGACCTGCCATTTATTCCAATAGCACTCAAACCGTGAGGAGAGAAAAATTTAAAAGACAAAGGAGCAGCGGCGTGGGAGCAGAGGGAAAACACGTCTGTACTGGAGGAGCTGAGCAAGAAGAAGAAATTGAGCTGGGGTTGAAGATTTAATGCGCCAAGTGCTCGCGACAGCACATGACCAAGCTGTGCGATTGTAAACACGACGGGAAGATAAGAGATACCCGTGCCCACAATTTCATCTATGGACACTTCCAAGCCATGAGATAAAACCAGGTCCAGAATAGGACTCTTCATGCGTGGGACCACTGACCCATTGAATGAGATTAAAAGAGTTTGGTTAGCCAAACTGAGCGCAAGTCAGCATACAGAGGTTCCCACAGCGTCCACGGTTCCAGGGCCGTCCGGGTGAGTAAGCAGTCATCCGGATCTGATCCACCGCCGCATCTCGTCCGTGAGCAAGCGGCAACAGCCAGCGCACATAGTACTCCAGAGGGGAAGGGACCGATTGATCTGGGGCCATCGCAACCTCTAGGCCCTGGCTCATAAGGACACCTGCATGCTTTGTCTCTGGGTGGACTTCTCCCTGAGAGTGGTGCTCTGCAAAAAGTTCAGTATGGACGCGAGGAACGGTGGAGGGGAGCTTGCAGACTGGTCACTATAGTTAAGTTCATGAGACCCTTTAATATGAAGTGACTGGTGATGAGCTGAGACACTTAGTGCAAAAAAGGGGCAAATGCGGACAGACCCATCGCCAAGCACAGAGCTGGCGCCATCTTGGCTCTGCAGTAAAGAGTCTTAAAAAATTAAGCCCTTTACACTAGATGGCGCAGTACTTTCACAGTATCGGGACTGTAACACCTTGACGAGTCATCTAGCAATCACTTGCATACAGCCTGAACCAAAAATGAATATTTCAATGAATTTTCGGCCAACCGTGATTTTCACTTGCAGTCTCAAATTTTCATTAAAAAACGAACGAACATCTTTAAACAATTTGCAACTGAATTAAACCAGGAACCTGTGTGAGGCCTCTGACAATTAGTGCTTCCGGAATACTAAAAGACTGGCTCTTTTTAAAAAGGACACTTCATGCCTTTCCCTTCTGGTCACCTGCCCACTGTTTGTAGGGTTGCTGCTTTGGTCAATCTTCCAGTGTCGTAATCTTTAAACAAATTTCCACTTTTAACATTTCCCATCTCTACGTCCATCAGGTATACAGTCGTGCCGTTGTCGCTTCCGGCGCCGTTGCCGCCGTCGCCCAGAGTGGTGCCGTTGTTGTCGCTTCCGGCGCCGCCGTCGCCCAGAGTGGTGCCGTTATTGTCGCTGTTGCCGGCGCCGTCGCCCAGAGTGGTGCCGTTATTGTCGCTGTTGCCGGCGCCGTTGCCCAGAGTGGTGCGTTATTGTCGCTGTTGCCGGCGCCGTTGCCAGAGTGGTGCCGTTATTGTCGCTGTTGCCGGCGCGTTGCCAGAGTGGTGCCTTATTGTCGCTTTGCCGGCCGTGCCCAGAGTGGTGCCGTTATTGTCGCTGTGTGCCGGCGCCGTTGCCCAGAGTGGTGCCGTTATTGTCGCTTTCCGGCGCCGCCGTCGCCCAGAGAGTGGTGCCGTTATTGTCGCTGTTGCCGCGCCGTCGCCCAGAGTGGTGCCGTTATTGTCGCTGTTGCCGGCGCCGTCGCCCAGAGTGGTGCCGTTATTGTCGCTGTTGCCGGCGCCGTCGCCCAGAGTGGTGCCGTTATTGTCGCTGTTGCCGGCGCCGTCGCCCAGAGTGGTGCCGTTATTGTCGCCGTTTCCGGTGCCGTCGCCGCTTCGGTGGCACTCTGACTCTTGGGACCACCAGAAGTCCAGCATTTTGAGAGCGAAGTGCTCTGTTTGGATGATAAGGTACTATAGCCTCTTTGAGGTAGGATGGGGCCAGGTCATTTATGGCTTTGTAAGTCAGGAGGAGGAATTTGAATTTGATTTTAAATTCAACAGTTAGCCAGTGAAGAGACTCGAGCACCGGCGTAATGTGCTCTCTTCTTTTAGTTCCTGTTAGTAATCTTGCTGCTGCATTTTGAACCAGTTGAAAGCTTTTTATGGCGCTTTTAGGGCACGCTGCGAGCAGGAGTTACAGTAGTCTAATCTAGATGTAACAAACGCAAGTTTTTCAGCATCACTTTTAGGCAAGATTTTTCTGATTTTGACTATATTACGCAGATGGAAATAGGCTGTTTTACAAGCTTGATTTATGTGTGCTTTGATTGAGAGCTCTTGGTCAAATAAGACTCCAAGGTTTCTTCCAGTGGAGCTGGAGGCCACACTGACGTTGTCCAGTGTGACTATCTGCTCAGATAAAGCGTCTCAGAGAATCAGAATCAGAATCAGAAAGAGTTTATTGCCATTGTCAAAGAACAAAATTCAAAGACGTAGGAACTTGTCTCGGCCTTAAGGTGCAACATAAAACACTGAGCAATAATAAAACAACATATATTCAATCAAAAAAGGGCATGCATTAGGAAACAATTTAAAATTACTATACAATAAAAATAAAAATAGGCATTTCTATGTACACAAGAGTTACAATTATGTTTAAAGTTGTAGTGCAGAAAGTGACAGTGCAGTGAGTGGTTGAATATTGCAGTTAAAGTGACAGGTGTTTTTGAAGTGTTCATGAGTCCAACAGCAGAGGGAAAGAAACTATTCTTGTGGCGGGAGGTTCTGGTCCGGATGGACCGTAGCCTCCTGCCTGAGGGGAGTGGTTCAAACAGACCATGTCCAGGGTGAGAAGGGTCAGCTGTGATCCGACCTGCTCGTCCCAGAGCCCTGGAGACGTACAGGTCCTGCAGAGATGGAAGTCTGCAGCCGATCACCTTCTCAGCAGAACGCACAATGCGCTGTAGTCTCTGTTTGTCCCTGGCTGTGGGCTCCAGCGTACCACACGGTGATGGAGGAGGTGAGGATGGACTCAATGATGGCCGTGTAGAACTGCACCATCATCTGCACTGGCAGCTTGGCTTTCCTCAGCTGCCGCAGAAAGTACATCCTCTGCTGGGCCTTCTTGATGAGGGAGCTGATGGAGGGCTCCCACTTGAGGTCCTGGGTGATGGTGGTGCCCAAGAAGCGGAAGGAGTCCACGGTGGTGATGGGGGAGTCTGTCATGATGAGGGGGGGCTGGGGGGCTGTGGCTTTCCTGAAGTCCACGATCATCTCCACTGTCTTCTGGGCGTTGAACTCCAGATTGTTACCGCTGCACCAGGACACCAGCCGGTTCCACCTCCCTCCTGTAGACAGACTCATCCCCGTCCGAGATGAGCCCGATGAGGGTGGTATCGTCCGCAAACTTGATGAGTTTTACGGAGTCGTGGCTTGGAGGTGCAGCAGTTTTGTGTACAGGGAGAAGAGCAGAGGGGAAAGTACACAGCCCTGAGGAGCTCCGGTGCTGATAGTCCGAGTGTCTGAGACATTCTTCCCCAGCCGCACGCACTGCCTCCGATCCGTCAGGAAGTCAGTGATCCACCTGCAGGTGGAGTCAGGCACGTTGAGCTGGGAGAGCTTGTCCTAGAGCAGAGCAGGGAGGATGGTGTTGAAAGCAGAGCTGAAGTCCACAAACAGGATCCTGGCGTAGGTTCCCGGGGAGTCCAGATGCTGCAGGATGAAGTGGAGTGCCAGGTTGATGGTGTCGTCTACAGACCTGTTGGCTCTGTAGGCGAACTGCAGGGGGTCCAGCAGGGAGGAGGTGAAGGACTTGAGGTGGGGAAGGACCAGGCGTTCAAATGACTTCATGACTACAGACGTCAGCGCCACAGGCCTGTAGTCATTAAGTCCAGATTGATCCGGGGCTTCTTGGGGACAGGGACAATGATGGCAGACTTGAAGCAGGCTGGGACATGGCATGACCCCAGGGAGGTGTTAAAAATGTCTGTGAAGACGGGGGTTAACTCTCCTGCGCAATGTCTTAATGTAGCGGCAGAGACGCCGTCTGGTCCAGCAGCTTTTCGGGGGTTGGATTTCCGAAAATAGCCTGTGAACATCCTGTTCCTGAACTGAGAGAGTGGTGGGGGAGGTGGGGGGGACCAGGTTTGGGTTGGCGGAGGTGGCCACCGTGGGGAGGGGGTGGTCACATCAAACCTGGAGTAGAAGGTGTTAAGTTGCTCAGCCAGTTTTCGATTGTCTGCAGCAGGGGGGGCTCGGGGCTTGTGGTTGGTGAGGAGCCGGAGCCCCCTCCACACGGAGGCGGGGTTGTTGTCAGAGAACTGCTGCTTCAGACGCGTATTGTACTGTGATCTCGCTCGAGAAACATCTTTGGCTAAATCCATACTTTGCGTCTTTGTAGCGCCCCCTGTCACCAGCCCTGTGCGCTGCCTCCTTCTGCTGCTTAACTGCCTCAGTTTTGGAGTGAACCAGGGTTTGTCATTGTTGAAAGTGACTTTGGTTTGTGTTGGTATGATGCTGTCCTCACAGAATCGAATGTATGACGTCACAGTGTCCGTGTACTCATCCAAACTATCTGTGGCAGCTCTGAAGACCTCCCAGTCTGTAATGTCCAAACACGCACGTAGCTCCTCCACTGCCTCATTGGTCCACTTCTTAGAGGTCCTCACTGCAGGTTTGGAGAGCTTCAGCCTCTGCCTGTACGTGGGGATCAGGTGAACCATGGCGTGATCTGAGAAGCCGAGAGCAGCGCGAGCCACGGCGCGGAAGGCGTTACTGACCGTTGTGTAACAGTGATCCAGCGTGCTCTGCTCTCTGGTCGGAACTTTAATAAACTGTCTGTACTTTGGTAGTTCGTGGCTGAGATTCCCCTTGTTTAAAATCCCCCAGGATAATACACAAGGAGTCCGGGAAGGTCCGCACACACTCAGAATCTGGTCCCGCGAGCGCGTGTGCTGTGCCACGTGCACGTTTGCGCTCGGTGGGATGTAAACAACAGCCAGAATGAATGAGGCGAACTCACGTGGCGAGTAGAATGGTTTGCAGTTAATGAAGAGATATTCCAGATCAGGAGAGCAGTGTTTGGAGATCACAGTCACATCTGAAGACCAGGCGTTGTTGATGTAGAAACAGACTCTCCTCCGCGCGTGTTTTACCCCCGGAGAGACCCTTATGACGATCCGCACGAAAGAGGCAAACCCTCGATTCTGTACGGCGCTCTCCGGGATCGGCTCATGACACGAAAGAGGCAAGTCTTGGTTCGTATCGGCCTCCTCCGGGACGGGCTGTTGAGATCGGACAAACAGGAAATGAAGAAAGGCGTCTCTGTTTTCGGACCCCGCGATCGAGCAGCTGCGTTCGTCCATTTTGTTGGAGAGTGAGCGGAGGTGGAGGAAAATCAGGGAGGGCGTGAAAGACAACGTTCTGAGCCGTTACGAGGGAACCCCGCATATTGTGAGTGCGGCAGGGATACCGTGCTCCCATCCTTTGGTCTCAGCTCATTCAAACGCTGGCTTTCACTGAAGTTTTGTGGAACTTCAGTAATAAGGTCTGGACACGCTGTCGCGTTCGGAAGCTTGGGAGCCTGGGTGGCGCTTCGGGGCATCTTTATGCACCCAGGTTTCTGTTGGAAGTTTGAGATATTCTGGGATCAGGTCTCCATATACATGACCACATCTTTACCCTCAGTGTCCTCTGAATGCTGACAATCCACAGATTTCATCTGCATTCTCGCGATTGCTGTGTAGTTTGGCTGTCTGCTGACCAAAACTCGACACTAGAGCTATGTTTGGATGCTGAGGGACCACGGCATCTCGTATCCAACTGAGTCTAGTTGGATGGCTTGAGGGCAGAAACAGCTGGAGGACACTGCATGTTGTCTCAAGCCCTATCTGGGAAAACGTTTACTAGGAATGACCTACCAATAATAATCTGAGACATAGTTCCAGTCCCGTTGAACGCCCATGTCGCATTGGGAAAAGGCCCCCCTAACTTTTTTGTACAGAACTCAAACATTTGCTCGATGCCAACGTGCTCTAAAATTTGTCAGGCAAGGGAAATCTACAGTCCTTGAAGTGGCATTACTTTGCTGGAGAAAATGGTCAGTCAGTTTACTCAGCTAAAGACTCGGTATCAATGTGCCGATTTGATAATAACGCCTGAGACTAACGTTTCCATGCCGTCAGTTTAGGACCCATGTACTGGTGCAGTACTATGGTTCTCCTTTTGAAACATGCATAGGACAATCGGTGACTAACAATCCATGACTGCGCTGACACTATCAAATGAAATATATAGGGCCAAGTAAGACCCTTTGGAACATGCCATAAAAATGGGTGACCACAATCCAGGATGCGCTGACATAGACAAACTGAAATATAGGGAAGTAGACTTTAAATATTGATTGAATTGTGCAAGTTACATTTGGACTCCGCTTTCAGACAGAAAATCATGGTTAAAATTTTTATTTAAAAAGAGAAGCACATCTTTGAAACTAGTGCCCAATTCCTGTGAGTCCAGTATCGCGGTCGCCCGTTATTGCGCCGCCGTCTGCCCAGAGCGGTGGCGTTATGCTGCCGGGCCGTCGCCCAGAGCGGTGCCGTATGCTGCCGTCCGTCGCCAGAGGTGCCGTTATTGCTCCTTCGCCGTGCCAGAGCGGTGCCGTTATGCTGCCTAGCCGTCGCGCAGAGCGGTGGCGTTATTGCCCGCGTCGCGACGATCGCCTGTTATTGCTGGCCCCCGCGCCCAGCGGGCCGTTTTGTGTGCCTGCCGACGCCCAGAGGTGGCCACACGGCAAAGGTTTTTAGCCGTCGCCAGAGCGGTCCGTATTGCTTCCGCCGTCGCCCAGAGCGTGCCGTTATTTGCTGCGGCGTCGCCCGGTCAGCGGTGCCGTATTGCTGCCGCCGCCTGCCGTTCCCCAGAGCGTGCCGTTATTGCTGCCGCCGCGTCGCCAAGAGCGGCTTGCCGTTCAGAGCGTGCCGTTATTGCTGCCATAGCCGCTGCCGCCGTCGCAGAGCGGTGCCGGTTATTTGCTGCCAGCCGTCGCCCAGAGCGGTGCCCGTTATTGCTGCCTTTGGGCCGCTCTGCCAGAGCGGTGCCGTTATGCGCCGCGTCGCCAGTATCACAGAGCGGTGCCTGTTATTGCTGCCGCGTCGCCAGAAGCGTGCGTTTTGCTGCGCCGTCGCCTACTTGCCCGTTGTGTTGCAGAGCAGCCGAGCGGTGCCGTTATTGCTGCCGCCCGTCGCCCAGAAGTGCCGTTATTGCCGATGCCGTGCCCTGGCCAGAGCCGTGCCGTTATTCTGCGCCCGGCGCTGCCCCGTTAGCCGGTGCCGTTATTGCTGCTAGCTTCAGCGCAGTTGCTTCCGCGTCGCCAGAAACGTGCCGCCGTTCAGCGGTTGTTCCTTTCGCCGAGTTCCGTCGCCCCCGAGTCGTGCGTTGCCATTGCGCCTCCACGCCGTTTTGCCGTCGCCAGAGTCGTCGTGCCGTTATTGTTGGCTTGCTTCCGTCGCCAGAGTCGTCGTTGCCCTCCAGCCTTGTCGCCCAGTAGTCGTGCCGTTATTGCTGCCTCCAGCGCCCAGAGTCGTGCCGTTTGTTGCCACCAGCGCAGTTGCTTCCGGTCGCCCAGAGTCGTGCCGTTATTGTTGCTGCTGCCGTTTCCAGTCGTCGCCAGAGTGACTGAACTGAACTTGTCTGTAAACAAAAAGGCAGTTAGCGTTTACAATATGATTTAATACATGAATAACTTCAGTTCAGTCCGTTAAGGCAAAACCAGTTCAAACTTTGGTTCATCTTCCAGAGGCTGTGCTACAACGCCGGCTGAACTTATGCTCAAAGAACCCCTCACACGGACTGACTTACCGAGACATGAGCATCTCAAGTCTTATGAGGCAAAGCCTTTTCCTCAGTGAATTCGTTTTCACAATAGCCATACAAACCGCACAAACAGTCAACTTTAAGCGCCATCAAATACGAGGAAACGCACTACAAGTCAACCCATTACCGCGAGTTCTACAGAAGGTTTATTTGAACACGCGATATAAAAGCACAAATATGCCCACGTTTTATGACGTTACGTCGTAGAATGAACGGCGGCGAGTGTGCGCCAAACAGCAATTATTTTGTTAATAGCGCATGTTAAATTTATCAAATATTCCAGCTACAAATCACATACATAACCTAGTGCAAGTTTCAATATCATTCCTCCTTTATAAATGCGCATGCACAGTCACGTCTGCATTTGTAGTAGTCTTATTTAGCAATTAAACCTGCACCCGAACAGGTTATGAGTTCAGGGCAAGTTTCCGCTGGAGATTGCCCCATTGAATGTAACCAAGGTGTGATCCCGAAGTTACCTCGCTAATCCAGCGTCACACTACAGGCCTCAGGTCTAAAACCCATGACTATAGCTCGGCATCAGATAATTTGCTGTGGCAAATGTGGCCGTCGACGGCTGGAATAGAAAAAGGACCCAAATAGTCCTTAATTAATATCCCAGTAATCCAGAGAATTTAAGCGGTTGCATTTGGGCTCATCTAATGTCATGTTATTTCAACAGTCCGAACAGGTTGCCTCTAGCTGTTAACTCCTCGCCGTGACGGCCAAACGCTGCTCTGGCCTTTGTGAAGCGTGCGTCACCTAGACAAATTCTAATCTTCCAAGTACAGCTCATGGTGACAAGCCAGTTTAAAATGTGTTTCACAGCTTTAACAGGTACTCTATTACTTCTTCCACCACCTTCTAATGTGGTGAAACAAATCGGAAAGAATGCAGGGAGGCAATTTTTCATGTTATTCAGAACTGATACTTGCTCAACTGGGTATCGAATATTGATACTAGTTTGACAGCCCCAAGCAAGCCTACAAAAAAAGGTGGCAAAGTTCAAAAAGACATTTGTGCTACTTTACCTCGTTTTGGGCGCCTCCTGCTGCCACATGCTCATTGGACAGGATGTGGACTGACTCATTGACCTGCTGAACTTTTGTAGCGCTGCTTCTTCCACTGCATTGGTTTCCAATTGAACTGAAACGGCACAAGTTAGCACAGCTCATGCTACAGCATTAAAAATCACTGCATTCTACCAACAGTAAAAAAAAATATGCTTTGGATGAGAACTGGATTAAGAGCTTGAAAAATTCTTAAACGTGAACTAGTTTTTGGCTACTTGTGCATGGAATTAAGGCATTTGAAACAGGTTATTTAACATAACATTCAACAGTCAAGTTGTGAAGATGACCACAATGACACTGGTCCAGCTTTGAGGTCAAACAAAGAATGAACTATTGCAACTACGTTGACGTATGTTTACAAATCAAATACATAAGTTTGCAGTTGCTCGTGTGTGGCATTCAACTCACCTTCTGTAGCATTTTGGGCCACCTTGATGATCAGTGACTGGAGTAATTGCACAACATTCTTCATGGATACATCAGACAAATCTGAAGCAGAAACATTACCATCACTTTACAACGTTGAGATTCTGACATTTCCAAAAATTGTGCAAATAATGACTTTGGGTTACCTTTAGGGCTATGCTCGATTTCATTCCACCTTTCGTCACTGCTGTCAACTGATGACCACAATACAGTCCATTTAAAACAAGTTCCGCATATAATCAATGTTAAATAAAGCAATTTACCTGTGGCTGTCCCAAGAGCGAGCAGAAAGAAACACAAGATCCAAACTCCCATGTTGCCGGTCTCCAACAGAAAAGTCCAGTTAGTTGAGCCACATGTAAAAAGGAGGCCCCGGCAAAAACTCAATCAGATGCTGGCCAGCACTGGAATGGGACTTTATAGGACAAGTGCAGGGCCTCTGATTGGCTGAGAGAGACAGAGGCCACGCCCACAAGCACACAATTTCACAAATGGGTATTCGATTTCAATAAACCACTCCCCCTAAGGAGAACGAGCCAATAGGAAAGTTTAATAGTATAAAACTCTTTAAAGACAGCAGCACACTGTTCAAAATGTATTCACCTCTCATTTCAGTGTATTATAGCAAAGTAATACAAATAAAAGCACAACATCAAAATAGATTGTAAAAGCGCACAACAATACACAATACCATTATATAATTTCAAAACCTTTACCATTAACTTTTTTATTTTTGTTTACGTATATGAAGGTAGTAAATTCAAGCTTCTTGAATTGTTTCATTTCTTACTCTTTCATTTTTATAAGCAAATCGTTTTACTCTAAACTGCTATACTTTTAGGCAAAAAGTACATTTTGGTGCACATTTTAATTTACACATTTTTCGTTAATTCAGGACTTGGTTTGTTTAGCATGTTTCCTAAGCCAACCATCTCTGGTTTAACATTTGCCTCAAACATATGTGTTTAAATATTTCACGAACACTACTAGTATAAAATAACACAACGGTCTCTACTCCAGATGAACGGTTCTTCAACTGCCTCAAAGAACTGGTTCTCCTCCTGAGTGGGTCCAGCTCCAAACTGAAGCGCGTCCGCCTGTCCGTCCGAGGGAGTCGGATCTCTCCTTCTCAGTGGAACTCCTCCAGGTTTCTACTTTATCCCCAAGAGGTTTGGTAGTTTTTCCTTGCTGAAAAGGAGGGTCTAAGGACAGGGGTCCTGGGGACATTTGTCTATGGACAGAGGATAATGGGACATTGCTAAATTCCTATGAACAGTGTTTAATCTGTTTTGATTGATGCCCTTCGAGGCAACTGCTGTTGTGATTTTGGGCGCTACAAAATAAATTGAATTGAATTGAAATAAAATGAGTTTTGAACAATGTATTTGATGAACTTGTTCTTTAATGAGTATTTTATTGGCACTGTATGGAAGACTGCAAACCTCAAGGTTTTATCCAGTTTGAGCCTCCACCTCACCGGGGTTTATGGCTTTATTCGTCAAACTTTTGGCCTGCGGTTGGTGCTTGTTGGTTTTTAAAAATGCTTGGAAGTTGATATTCTCAAATAATCACATCCACACCTTGTTTCCATCCTTAAAAATGTATTATATATATATATATATATATATATACACACACACACACACACACACACACACACACTTAGAAGAGTCACTAGTAGGTTGTCAAAACATTTACATTTTAGTTTCGTAACAACACTCGTCTCGATTGCAAACATTTTCTTCTCATTTCTACTTTTCCCTTTCATTCTGTGGGACTAAAATTATAAACTATTTTATATAGGTAAAGTAAAAAAGCAACGGCGAACAATCTTATTTTGAAATCAAAATGCTAACATTTACAAAATCCATAATACGAAATCTCAACTGTTGTAGACATAAACATGTTACGGGTATGGTGAGGACCCAAAAGCAGCACAGTCAGACGGAATATCAGTTGGTAATGACCTTTATTTATCACTGGAGTCTTTAACAGTTTCCACGGTGACAGGGTGAGAAGTCTTGGCTCATCGTGATCTTTTGCGAGACTCAAGAAGCTCACCCGTGGTGAGCTGTGTAGCCTCACAGCCGAGCAGGGAGACAGGAGCAGGCTTAAATGCAGCCAGAGCTGTCACAGGTGTGGAGAGTTTACCTGTTAGCCACGCCTCCTCATCAGGCCAAGTCGGGCAGAGACAGGTGTAGGGAGTTGGTCTGATGAGGAGGTGTGGCTGACAGGCAGAGTGGAATACCAGCAGACAGGAGCTGGGCAGACTGTGACAGAACCCCACCCTCAAGGGACGGCTCTCGACGTCCCAAGAAGAATGGACCAAGCCCCGACTCCCACCCGGCCTGGAGGAGGGCAAATACTCGTCCGAGAATCCAGCGTCCATCTCCACCTCCATGGTCTCGGGGAGAGTGTCGTCGTCTTCCTCAGAGTAGGGGGAACCCGCCTTATCCTCGGCATCGTTCGGGGACTCCGATGGAGGGCGTGGTCTGGGGGGTGGTCTGGTTCTGGACATCTGGGTGAGGTGGCGTCGATGGAAGTCCCTGATGAGAGCGTGGTCCAAGGTCCAATCAAGGTATGGATTGTGACGTCGGAGTCATGGGAACCCCAGGAGGAGAAAATGACAAGGAGAGTGCAGGATGTGAAACTGGAGGGTTTCATGATGGTTCCAAGAAATTAACATTCAAATAGGCGCTGTCAGGTGAGTCACAGTTCCCTGAAGTCGGCCATCCAGAGCGTTGGTGGAGACTGGAGATGGCAGGGGAATCTGACCGACACCCAGCTGCTGAGCTTGGTTAGATTCCATAATGTTGGCATCAAAGCCAGAGTCAATGAGAGTGATGAGGATCTGGGATCCCTCAGGCAGTAGCAGGCGGACCTGGCAAAGGGATCGTGGGCTGGAAGAGGAGCTAGATGTATGACTCACCAGAAACGGAAGATTCTGGAGATACCCGGAAATAAACTGTACAGCTTGGCCACAATACAGGCAGAGGTTCCCCTTGCGGGGTCTCCTCCTCTCTTCAGGAGTTAGACTGGCACGACCAACCTGCATGGATTCAGGCTCCCTTGAAGACCGGCTGCCAGAAGGCATTGATACCCCGGAATCCACTGGTGACAGAGCGGGCTGGCAACGAGCCCCCTCAGAAATGCGTCACACTGGGCAGCCTGGTTCCACTCACTGGAGCTAGCCTGGGTGCGAAAGTGGATGGAGTAATCGGCCACTGAATGAGACCCTTGGTTCAGACCCAGAAGCCCTCCAGAAGCGCCCGGACCTCGGAAAGCTTCTCTTAATACTTTGAGTAGCTCAGCGGCGAAGGCTTGGAATGAGGAGCACGCTGGCGTGCGACGCTCCCATTTGCTTCCCCACAGCAGAGCGCGCCCTGTCAGATGGTTCACGGTGAACGTCACCCTGGGGTCCTCAGAAGCGAAGTAATGGGGCTGGAGAGCAAACAGGATGGAACAGTTCGTGAGGAACAGGCGGCAGCCCCCCATGTAGCGTTCAGGAACCCCCACAGGAGGCTCCGAGGCGAAAGCAGAGGCAGCCGGGGCTAGTGGAGGCTGGACTGGTTCCGGAGGCAGAGGTACAGCTGCGAGGCTAGAGTGATAAACGCCTGCTCCTGCTCAGCAACCGCAAGTTGAACATCTGCTGAGTTTGAAAGCAGCAGCGCCTCCTGGTGCTGGAGCATCGCCTCTACCTTCTCCAGGCGATCCATCGGCGTGTGTGCTGGGTCCATGTTTGGCCAGATTGTACTGTCAAGGGTATGGTGAGGACCCAAAAGCAGCAGACGGATTATCAGTCGATAATGACCTATATTTATCACTGCAGTCTTTAACAGTTTATGGAGTGGCAGGGTGAAAATTCTTGGCTCACAGTGATCTTCTGCGAGATCCTTGAAGGAGTGAGCCTGGTGTCTGAAGGCAAAGCCAACAATAGGTGGATTACCTAGCTGGCAGACAGGTCCCGTGGTGAGCCACGAGGCAGGTAGGTCTGGGACAGATGAGGTTGGCAACAGGTAGTGATGGGTTATTTTAAGCCGAGGCTTCGAGGCTTCTACCGAGTAAAGGGGGGCATGTCAAATGAAGCCCTGCTACGAGGCTTGCGTTAGTTTGCTAAAAAACACGCAACCTGTAAAAGTGAGGCTTCACTTTTGTCACTGGTCACGTGACTGGTTCGCAATACTTGTCAGTTTCAAATAAAAGCGCATAATGCCTCGCAGTGCATCCTGTGTGTCATAGGTTGGTAGTTTTGCAAGTCAGTCAGTGTCAGAAAGCAGTAAGGAGTTAGAACTAGAAACTGTGTAATGGCAGGAAGCCATTGCGAGTGGCTGCAGAACCTTTGGAGAAAATTTACAGAAAACTATAAAAAGTATCTAAATTTTAGAATGAAAAAATGTAAAATTACTGATAAAGAACCTGAAAAATTGCTGCCTGTGAAAAATTGAAAACATTTTGAAAAAAGAAAGACTGAGTTAGAAGCACGGATCCGCTGTTTGGAGGAGCTTAAGTCTAGCTATAGCCAGGTTGTGGCATCAGGCTTACCGGACCGTGCGTCAGGATGCAGCGTTAGCATTAGCAGAGCTAGCAAGGCTAAGACTAGCCCCTCAGTGCCTCCCGCGCAGCCGGGACTAGACCAGGATCAAAATAGGGACCAATTTGGGACAGTTCGGAGGGAACGAGGCGCTAAACGCCAGCCTGTAGTGCACCGTTTGCTTCCCGTCTACAATAGGGTTGCTCCCCCCAGCGATCACACGCCCGCTGAATGGACTCATGATACTCTGGTAATTGGAAGTTCTATAGTCAGAGACGTGAAGCTACCAGCGTCAAGTGTTAGATGTTTACCAGGGCCAAGAATGGGTGACATCGAAGGAACCTTAGGCTTTTTAAAGCAGAGTAGACAGAGGTTCTGCCGAATCGTGATTCACGCAGGCGGTAACGACGCCCAGTGAGACAATCAGAGGTGCTCAAATTACAAGTAGGTGCGGTGTGTGAATTGGCAAAGATACCGTAATATTTTCTGGTCCCTGTCCAATCAGATCAATGCTGAACTGTACACGCGCTGTTCAGCATTCAATTGCTGGTTATCTACTTGGTGCCTTCAAAACAATGTAGTCTTTGTTGAAAATTGGAGTGCGTTTTGGGGAAAGCCCGGGCTCATACGCAGGGATGGCATCCATCCGACTTCGGAGGGTACATCCCTTTTAGTTCGGAATTTGACCGATAGCCTTAGTCGTCTAAAGTGACCACCCAGGGTAGAACCCGGGCGCAGAGCAGCAGTGTAAGACGCTCCTCTGTCGCTGAGCTCTCGCCCACTCTGTCACAAATTAAGTGTTCAGACTCAAGGCAGATAGAGACTGTGTGTGTCCTCGTTCAAATAATATCAAAAAGTCAACCTCAGAAAAGCTAGTTCAGCGTCAGACTAAAGAACTTAATAAAAATAACTCAGTGCAGCTGTTTGACACCATCAGCCACAACATTCTACTGCAGAGGTTAGAATCTGATGTAGGTGTCAGAGGGACAGCCCTCAGCTGTGTTTGAATCCTACCTATCGGATAGGTACCAGTTTAATGTAAACCAGAGCTCTCACCCTGTTCTAAAGTAACCTACGGTGTGCCACAGGGTTCAGTTCTCGGTCAAATTCTGTTTACTCTTTATATGCTGCCGTTAGGTAACATTATCAGAAAGCATGGCATTAACTTCCAGTGCTATGCAGATGACACACAGCTGTATTTATCAATGAAACCCGATCAGACCGATCAAGCAGACAGACTTGGTGCTTGTGTGAAGGATATAAAAACCTGGATGACACTTAATTATCTGCTTCTTAACCCTGAAAAAACCGAGGTCATCGTACTAGGCCCTAATCATCTACGAGACGCTTTATCTGAGCAGATAGTCACACTGGACAACGTCAGTGTGGCCTCCAGCTCCACTGTAAGAAATCTTGGAGTCTTATTTGACCAAGAGCTCTCATTCAAAGCACACATAAATCAAAGAACTGTAAAACAGCTTATTTCCATCTGCGTAATATAGCCAAAATCAGAAAAATCTTGCCTAAAAGCGATGCTGAAAACTTGTCCATGCATTTGTAACATCTAGATTAGACTACTGTAACTCCCTGCTCGCAGCGTGCCTAAAAGCGCATGAAAAGCTTTCAACTGGTTTCAAAATGCAGCAGCAGAGATTACTAACAGGAACTAAAAGAAGAGAGCACATTACGCCGGTGCTCGAGTCTCTTCACTGGCTCCCTGTCGAGTTTAGAATCAAATTCTGAATCCTCCTCCTGACTTACAAGCCATAAATGACCTGGCCCCATCCTACCTCAAAGATGCTATAGTACGCTTATCACATCCAAACAGAGCACTTCGCTCTCAAAATGCTGGATTTCTGGTGGTCCCAAGAGTCTCTAAAAGCACAGTAGGAGGTAGAGCGTTTAGCTACCAAGCTCCTGTGTTGTGGAATCAGCTTCCTGTCCATGCTGTGAGATGTGGGTCACAGATGGAAGCAGGAGAGGCAGAAGGTGTACAAAGCAAGCGTGGTCTGGAAGACTAGGGGACAAGTAATGAGAAAATCTATACCTACCACCAGTATTTGTTGAGACGATACTTACTAGGGGTGCAGAGAACGTTGAGCTGCCAAAATTGCAGGCAGGTCAGGACGAACATACAAGGCATAGGCAGAAGAGGACCGACGCCCGAGTTGTCAGAGGGCTGCAGAGGATATGCCCTGAGTGGCCGTGGATGTGGAGGCTCCTATTCTGAACGAGTGCCCAGAGTAGAGACGAGGGGGCAGATTGCATAGGGACCGTGTTTCTGAAACCAGGGTGCCATCATAGGCTCGCCTTCTGAAGTAAGGAACGGGGAATGAGACGGGCCGTAGTTTGAACTAATGATTGCGAATGTACCATGGCTCGTAAAGCACAGAACGCGTGTGCATGCTATAACGATGATGCAGGGGCCTTTACTTTTTGAGGCTTAGATTATAATGGTCCGGATAGAAACTGAGATCGGAGAAAGCTAGATCTGATGATGGGTCAAAACGGGAGGAGCGAGAAGTGAATTCCCCTAGTCTTAGGAACCCGTAAAAGGCCAGAAGGAAGGCACTGCAAAGGAGAACCCTAATGTAGAACGTAATGCGGTGAGGATTTGGTGCAGGATGGGAAGTGTGATAGGTCGGCACTTATCGGGTAAACCTAGTGAAATGAGGGGCCATTTCTCCGGAAACCAGCTCCCTTGGTATTACCCCCCCCAAACCAGAGGAGGCAGCAGCATCCGTGTAAAAGCGTGGGGAGTCTGAAGACTGAAGATGTCAGTAGAAAAACTAATTATCGTTCCATCGAGGAGGAGGTGGGGCCAGAAAGCAAGGTAGGACCGACACCCTTCGTCAAACGAGACTGTGTCGACATGGGAGGGGACGGAGCTAGCCAGGTCGAGCAGCCGGGAATTAATGAGCGGCCCTGGGGAATGATATTTTGGAGGTGGCTCAGGAGGGATAGGAGTTGGCGCATAGAAACTACTGTAGCGGAGATGAACGACTGCGCAGTCGCAAATGCGGCCACCTCCGCCAACCCAAACCTGGTCACCCCCACCTCCCCCACCACCCTCTCAGTTCAGGAACAGGATGTTCACAGGCTATTTCGGAAATCCAACCCCCGAAAAGCTGCTGGACCAGACGGCGTCTCTGCCGCTACATTAAGACATTGCGCAGGAGAGTTAACCCCCGTCTTCACAGACATTTTTAACACCTCCCTGGGGTCATGCCATGTCCCAGCCTGCTTCAAGTCTGCCATCATTGTCCCTAGTTCCAGTTTTTTTAGTTTCTGCTGCAGAATTAGCCCTTCTTTTGGCTAAAAGAGTGAGACGCCGCAGGCGAGGAAAACGTGCCAGGGTCCTCGTACGGCTCAGGAGACGCGGTACACGGACGCCCATACCTGGGATTTTCCTCTCCAACGTCCGCTCACTCTCCAACAAAATGGACGAACTGGCGCTGCTGATGAGACGAAACAGAGACTTTTCTTCATCTCCTGTTTTGTGCTTCACGGAGACGTGGCTCAGTGAGCCGATCCCGGACGGCGCCGTACAGCTCGAGGGCTTTTGCCTCTTTCGTGCGGATCGTCATAAGGGTCTCTCCGGGGGTAAAACACGCGGCGGAGGAGTCTGTTTTTACATCAACAACGCCTGGTCTTCAGATGTGACTGTGATCTCCAAACACTGCTCTCCTGATCTGGAATATCTTTTCATTAACTGCAAACCATTCTACTCGCCACGTGAGTTCGCCTCATTCATTCTGGCTGTTGTTTACATCCCACCGAGCGCAAACGTGCACGTGGCACAGCGCGCGCTCGCGGACCAGATTCTGAGTGTGGAGCGGACCTTCCCGGACTCCTTGTGTATTATCCTGGGTGATTTTAACAAGGGAATCTCAGCCACGAACTACCAAAGTACAGACAGTTTATTAAAGTTCCGACCAGAGAGCAGAGCACGTTGGATCACTGTTACACGACGGTCAGTAACGCCTTCCGCGCCGTGGCTCGCGCTGCTCTCGGCTTTTCAGATCACGCCATGGTCCACCTGATCCCCACGTACAGGCAGAGGCTGAAGCTCTCCAAACCTGCAGTGAGGACCTCTAAGAAGTGGACCAATGAGGCAGTGGAGGAGCTACGTGCGTGTTTGGACATTACAGACTGGGAGGTCTTCAGAGCTGCCACAGAGAGTTTGGATGAGTACACGGACACTGTGACGTCATACATTCGATTCTGTGAGGACAGCATCTTACCAACACAATCCAAAGTCACTTTCAACAATGACAAACCCTGGTTCACTCCAAAACTGAGGCAGTTAAGGCAGCAGAAGGAGGCAGCGCACAGGGCTGGTGACAGGGGGCGCTACAAAGACGCAAAGTATGGATTTAGCAAAGATGTTTCTCGAGCGAGATCACAGTACAATACGCGTCTGAAGCAGCAGTTCTCTGACAACAACCCCGCCTCCGTGTGGAGGGGGCTCCGGCTCCTCACCAACCACAAGCCCCGAGCCCCCCCTGCTGCAGACAATCGAAAACTGGCTGAGCAACTTAACACCTTCTACTCCAGGTTTTGATGTGACCACCCCCTCCCCCCACGGTGGCCACCTCCGCCAACCAAAACCTGGTCACCCCCACCTCCCCCACCACCCTCTCAGTTCAGGAACAGGATGTTCACAGGCTATTTCGGAAATCCAACCCCCGAAAAGCTGCTGGACCAGACGCGTCTCTGCCGCTACATTAAGACATTGCGCAGGAGAGCTGACCCCCGTCTTCACAGACATTTTTAACACCTCCCTGGGGTCATGCCATGTCCCAGCCTGCTTCAAGTCTGCCATCATTGTCCCTGTCCCCAAGAAGCCCCGGATCACTGGACTTAATGACTACAGGCCTGTGGCGCTGACGTCTGTAGTCATGAAGTCATTTGAACGCCTGGTCCTTCCCCACCTCAAGTCCTTCACCTCCTCCCTGCTGGACCCCCTGCAGTTCGCCTACAGAGCCAACAGGTCTGTAGACGACCACCATCAACCTGGCACTCCACTTCATCCTGCAGCATCTGGACTCCCCGGGAACCTACGCCAGGATCCTGTTTGTGGACTTCAGCTCTGCTTTCAACACCATCCTCCCTGCTCTGCTCCAGGACAAGCTCTCCCAGCTCAACGTTCCTGACTCCACCTGCAGGTGGATCACTGACTTCCCTGACGGATCGGAGGCAGTGCGTGCGGCTGGGGAAGAATGTCTCAGACACTCGGACTATCAGCACCGGAGCTCCTCAGGGCTGTGTACTTTCCCTCTGCTCTTCTCCCTGTACACAAACTGCTGCACCTCAAGCCACGACTCCGTAAAACTCATCAAGTTTGCGGACGATACCACCCTCATCGGGCTCATCTCGGACGGGGATGAGTCTGTCTACAGGAGGAGGTGGACCGGCTGGTGTCCTGGTGCAGCGGTAACAATCTGGAGTTCAACGCCCAGAAGACAGTGGAGATGATCGTGGACTTCAGGAAAGCCACAGCCCCCCAGCCCCCCCTCATCATGACAGACTCCCCCATCACCACCGTGGACTCCTTCCGCTTCTTGGGCACCACCATCACCCAGGACCTCAAGTGGGAGCCCTCCATCAGCTCCCTCATCAAGAAGGCCCAGCAGAGGATGTACTTTCTGCGGCAGCTGAGGAAAGCCAAGCTGCCAGTGCAGATGATGGTGCAGTTCTACACGGCCATCATTGAGTCCATCCTCACCTCCTCCATCACCGTGTGGTACGCTGGAGCAACAGCCAGGGACAAACAGAGACTACACAGCGCATTGTGCGTTCTGCTGAGAAGGTGATCGGCTGCAGACTACCATCTCTGCAGGACCTGTACGTCTCCAGGGCTCTGGGACGAGCAGAATCGGATCACAGCTGACCCTTCTCACCCTGGACATGGTCTGTTTGAACCACTCCCCTCAGGCAGGAGGCTACGGTCCATCCGGACCAGAACCTCCCGCCACAAAAATAGTTTCTTTCCCTCTGCCGTTGGACTCATGAACACTTCAAAACACCTGTCACTTTAACTGCAATATTCAACCACTCACTGCACTGTCACTTTCTGCACTCAAACTGTAAATCTAACTGTAAACTCTTGTGTACATAGAAATGCCTATTTTTATTTTTATTGTATAGTATAATTTTAAATTGCTTCTTAATGCATGCCCTTTTTTGATTGAATATATGTTGTTTTATTATTGCTCAGTGTTTTATGTTGCACCTTAAGGCCGAGACAAGTTCCTACGTTTTTGAATTTTTGTTCATTGACAATGGCAATAAACTCATTTTGATTCTGATTCTGATTCTGTCCCCAAGAAGCCCCGGATCACTGGACTTAATGACTACAGGCCTGTGGCGCTGACCTCTGTAGTCATGAAGTCATTTGAACGCCTGGTCCTGCCCCACCTCAAGTCCTTCACCTCCTCCCTGCTGGACCCCCTTCAGTTCGCCTACAGAGCCAACAGGTCTGTAGACGACACCATCAACCTGGCACTCCACTTCATCCTGCAGCATCTGGACTCCCCGGGAACCTACGCCAGGATCCTGTTTGTGGACTTCAGCTCTGCTTTCAACACCATCCTCCCTGCTCTGCTCCAGGACAAGCTCTCCCAGCTCAACGTGCCTGACTCCACCCGCAGGTGGATCACTGACTTCCTGACGGATCGGAGGCAGTGCGTGCGGCTGGGGAAGAATGTCTCAGACACTCGGACTAATCAGCACCGGAGCTCCTCAGGGCTGTGTACTTTCTCCTCTGCTCTTCTCCCTGTACACAAACTGCTGCACCTCCAGCCACGACTCCGTGAAACTCATCAAGTTTGCGGACGATACCACCCTCATCGGGCTCATCTCGGACGGGGATGAGTCTGTCTACAGGAGGGAGGTGGACCGGCTGGTGTCCTGGTGCAGCGGTAACAATCTGGAGTTCAACGCCCAGAAGACAGTGGAGATGATCGTGGACTTCAGGAAAGCCACAGCCCCCCAGCCCCCCCTCATCATGACAGACTCCCCCATCACCACCGTGGACTCCTTCCGCTTCCTGGGCACCACCATCACCCAGGACCTCAAGTGGGAGCCCCTCCATCAGCTCCCTCATCAAGAAGGCCCAGCAGAGGATGTACTTTCTGTGGCAGCTGAGAAAAGCCAAGCTGCCAGCGCAGATGATGGTGCAGTTCTACACGGCCATCATTGAGTCCATCCTCACCTCCTCCATCACCGTGTGGTACGCTGGAGCAACAGCCAGGGACAAACAGAGACTACAGCGCCCTCTGCTGGAGCCACAGCCAGGGACAAACAGAGACTACAGCGCATTGTGCGTTCTGCTGAGAAGGTGATCGGCTGCAGACTTCCATCCCTGCAGGACCTGTACGTCTCCAGGGCTCTGGGACGAGCAGGTCGGATCACAGCTGACCCTTCTCACCCTGGACATGGTCTATTTGAACCACTCCCCTCAGGCAGGAGGCTACGGTCCATCCGGACCAGAACCTCCCGCCACAAGAATAGTTTCTTTCCCTCTGCTGTTGGACTCATGAACACTTCAAAACACCTGTCACTTTAACTGCAATATTCAACCACTCACTGCACTGTCACTTTCTGCACTACAACTTTAAACATAACTGTAAACTTGTGTACATAGAAATTCCTATTTTTATTTTTATTGTATAGTAATTTAAAATTGTTTCTTAATGCATGCCCTTTTTTGATTGAATATATGTTGTTTTATTATTGCTTAGTGTTTTATGTTGCACCTTAAGGCCGAGACAAATTCCTATGTTTGTGAATTTTGTTCATTGACAATGGCAATAAACTCATTCTGATTCTGATTCTGAGAACAGCGGAACGCCTTGAAGAAATAGCTGCTTGAGCCACGTACGTGGCCGTCTCGGGGAGGGGAGGAAGAAGGACACGAGCCTGACATGCCGCCTTGCAAGGAGACGCAGACACATGTTCGCGTGAAACATACTACCTAGAGGGGGCCCGGAGCAGGCAGTTCCGAGAAACTGGGACCATGCCGGGAAAAACGCAGTCGGTGGAGCTGCGGGGCAGACTGACCAGTGCCGCTGCTCCAATTATGCGCGCACGTAAGCACGTCAGGCGTCAAGTGCTCCAAAGGGTGCCGTCAGCTTGACCAGCTGTTTGAATGACAAGACTATTCTTTTTCTCTTTACCTTTTGTCTGTAAATATAGCCTTTCTAGAAGTCTCCGGTCACCATAATCGACCATTAATTGCTGATAATGTATTTTAAAATCTCAAATGTGCAACAAATAGCTGCAGCTGTATAATTCATGAGCCAATCATTTGAACAGCACGTGTTCTGTAGTCATCTTTGCTTCTCCGCCGAAGTGAACTCAGAACTACTATTTTAGGCACAAATTCAAGAGATGATCATTACGTGGCTTCTAAAGACATCCTATGAAGAGAAATGTATGGAGTTATGAAGCAAAGAAAAGTTTAAATGACAGCATGTTTTGTTTTTTTTTTGTTTTTTTTAAAGTTCTCTATATTGATAGGATGATATCGATATAGATGTTCTTTTCTATATTTAGGATACATATCTCCGGCCGAGTCTGTACGACCGGGACTTTGGGAGCATTCCACGCATCAAAATTGGGATAAAACTGGGACTCAGTCTGAACTAATCCTGGACCAGGACTAGACCAGGGCTAGAAAAGGACCCAGCCAAGTCAATGTACGTTGTTCAGATTGAGATTCCTTTGCTTATGGATGTTGTTTCCCCGCAGAGTATTCTAGGAAACCCAAGGAGCAGACTGACTTCAGATGATAAAATTCGCCTGATAAGCAATTTGAAACCATGAAAAAGAGTAAATGACACGAGATGTGTAATGTGTTGTGCTGGTGCGGCAAACTGCTGAGCTGACGCCGCGGCGTGCGCAAAGCCAACGTGTTTCAGCTTCTACAAGTATAAACCATGATTTCTAACTGCAAGAGAAAGAGCGTGATTTGTTTGCAGCCTCGATCTGGTCAGCAGAGGAGCAGGAGAAGGCTTTAAAGATTGTGATTTATGCAATATTAAGAAAATTCATTTAAAATACTTTATTTCAACTTGGGGGCATCACTGAGTATGTTGCTTAGGGTGCCCCAAATGGCAGGAAGCTGGCCTGGGACCAGCCGAGTCGAGGATCCGGAGCGGTTACGGCGTGGTAGAGGGCCTGGACGGTGGAGAGGAGGGTGTTCTGGAACTGTTGAGCGTTGGTAGCTGGAGGAGCCACAGCAGGAACCGGCGTCAGCACAATCCGGTGAGGAGAACGATTGCGGCGGCGGGAGGAGCAGCGGCGGTGAAAGAGACGTCCCGCCCAGATGCGGAGAAGCAACGGCGGTGGCGCCGGGGCGTAGCAGGAGGAACTGATGATTTCCTGGTTCTTTTAGCGCTGTGGTCCGCGGCTGGTGGAGGGGAAGTGGTTCGAGGCGAGGAATTCTCATGGTGGAAGAACGCGGCGAGCCGGCTCAGCTGCAGGCCCGGGCGCAGTCGGAGCGTACGCCTTCGCAGTGGACGTGCGCTCTTCTGAGCCGGAAGATCAAAGAAGGACCCGGAGCCTCCGTCGAAACGAGCAGGGAGCTTGGAATGTCATCTGGTTCAAAATCTGACATGATAAGAGTCACGATTGCAGTACAGTCTAAGGCGGCCGTGCTGAACTGCATGAGGGTTTAAATGGGACAGGCTGTGCGCTGAGTGGGAGCAGAGGAGGTACGCCGAGCCAAGGGGAGGAGTCGCTTGAGTACGTTGATTTAGGTTGGAGAGCAGGTGAGCCCTGTTGTAGCAGTGGACGAGTTAGGTCTTCCAGGCTGAATTTATGCAGGCTTCATTACTGTAATAGCCTATAGTAGTACTGTGAAGGACTAGAACCCAAAAACATGGTTTTACGTAAAACCCAAATTTGTAGTTTTGCTGTGCTTTTATTTTGGAAAATCCAAATTTGTGGTTTTGCCAAAATGTCAAAAGTAATAGAAGGCATTAGACAACTGGAAAGATTGGAAACCTTTGAAAAGTTTGGAAAGATTTGAAAAATTGCAACCTGTGAAAAGCGTTTGTATAAAAGTACTGCATGTGTGTAAGGGTACTAAATCTGTGTATTTACTAATTTTGTAAATTGTGAACATGTTGAAAGTGTTTGGAAGTGTGTAAAGTTGAAATTTTTTGCAAAACTTTGATAAGTTCAACATCCCATTGGAAAGAATAGGGAAAACGTACACACACTTATTTGAAATACTTCAAAAAGTACAAGAAGTACACATGTCAAAAGTAATAAAAGGCATGAGACAACTGGAAAGCTTTGAAACATTTGAAAATATTTGAAATATTGTGACCTTTGAAAACTAAATAACTGAAAGTACTCCATGTGTAAAAGTACTGCATGCGTGTAAGAGTACTACATCTGTGTAGGTACAGATGTGGTAAGTTGTGAAAGTGTTTGGAAGTGTCGAAAGTTGAAAATTTGTTGAAAAAGTGTAATGTCAATTTCCCATCGGAATGAATGGGGGGAAAAGAACAAACACTTTTTCGAAATACTTCAAAAGTATACTTCAAGTCCTACCCCCACCAAAAAGTAATAGCACCCCTCACACAACTGGGAAGATTTGAAAACTGTGAAAAGTTTTTAAATATTTGAAAAATTTTGAAATGTGAAAAGCATATTTGTAAAATACTGCATGTGTGTAAAAGTACTGCATGCCCTAGTTGCCATGACAGTCTGCATAATGCATGGCCGTTTTCTGTACAGTTGCTGTGACGATGATGTCACAACGCTCCAACATCGCCAACATTCCGCCATTCTAAGAGATAGGGAAAATTTGAAGACGAATTCTGAAAAAATGACAAGACCGAGGAATACCAAAAGCAAGTCCAGGAATCACACGGGAAATATCTACAAACTGAACTTTGAATGGCAAAAATCGGACAAGAAATGCGACCTGTGAAAGCCAAGAGAGATGGAAACATCCAATGTTCCAAGACGAATCCTGACTAAATGACAAGGCTGAGGATTAGGTCCGGATGGACCGTAGCCTCCTGCCTAAGGGGAGTGGTTCAAACAGACCATGTCCAGGGTGAGAAGGGTCAGCTGTGATCCGACCTGCTCATCCCAGAGCCCTGGAGATGTACATGTCATGCAGAGATGGAAGTCTGCAGCCGATCACCTTCTCAGCAGAACGCACAATGCGCTGTAGTGTATTTTTCACAATTAGTCAGCAGGGGCGCAATTAATGCTCACAAACACATAACAATAAATTATGAATTATTATTATTAATGCCGGACCCTTTGGTGTGGAGGGTCCGAGAGGCCAAACTACAAAATGGGGCAAAGGTCTGATGGATTTTTAAGATCCAGGGCACGTCAAGTAATGCTCTGCAGAATTTCACAAGTAATGTTTATGCATTCCTGTAGGTGGCGCTAGAGCACCAATCATAATAGTTGACAAGTTATTGTTATCAATCATTCTGATTATGATGACGATGATGTCACAAACCTCCAACATCCCTGAACAATAATAAAATACCCTGGAACTAATAGTGACCGCTTAGAATGCGGTCACTCAACTAGAAACTGCAATGGCAGGAAGCCATTGCGAGTGACTGACTAATGCATGTCTATTCTGCACAGTTGCAACGACGATGATGTCTCCATAATGCATGGCCATATTCTGTACAGTTGCCATGACGATGATGTTGCAAAGCCCCAACATTACGCGACATCACCAACATTCCGCACCAATCATAATGGCTGTATTGTAATCAGTGTTGGGAGGTGTACAAATGATTAAAATTTCAACCAAATCAGATGAAGCATGTTTGCGGCAGAATTATTTGTATGTGTTTGTGAGCATTAATTGCGCCCCCGCTGGTCAATAGTGAAAAATACACTATAGTTCCCGAATCACGAAAAAATTAGTTTCCATGACGATTATGTCACATAGCGTGCAGGACATTATTGACATGTGGGTGAACGAAATGTGTATCGTTAGTGTTTATTTGTCTTCTTTTCCTTGATGAGTCACCATCAACCAAGTGACACATCTAAAACAAAACGCACTTTTTCACACCTCAGTATAAAACCACAAAATCAAGAATAAATATGTCTCACAATCAGTGCTCCCTGATTTGTAGGTCCAAATTTCCTCCTATACAGGATTGGCTGGCATATTCTGTACAGTTGCCATGCCCATGATATCACAAAGCCCTAGTTGCCATGACGGTCTGCGTAATGCATGGCTGTATTCTGTACAGTCGCTATGACGATGACACAAAGCTCCAACATCCCCCAAACATTCCGCCACTCTAAGTGATAGGGAAACATTTGAAGACGAATATCAAAAAAATAACAAAACTGAGGAATACCAAAAGCAATAGGAGGAATCACACGAGAAATATCTACAAACTGAACTTTGAATGACAAAAATCGGACAAGAAATGCGACCTGTGAAAGCCAAGAGAGATGGAAACATCCAATGTTCCAAAACAAATCCTGACGAAATGACAAGGCTGAGGATTACTCGAAAGCAAGTCCAGGAATCAGAAGAGAATAATCTACAAACTGAATTTGAATGAAGTAAATCGGACAAGGAATGCGACCTGTGCGGCCCACCGAAAAATGGGGATAAATGTTGAAAATATAATAATAATAAAATACACAAGAACATATAGTGACCGCATTCTATAGAATGTAATGAAGGATAACGCATAATAAAGTTAGTTTATAGTTTATATATGTTAAGCTGATGTTTGTTTAGCACAGGGCAAAAGGGCCAGCTGTGTTTGTATTTCTGTGTCTGCAGGTTCTCACCTCCACAGGTCTTCGGAGCAGAGATAACAAAAGAGAGATACTCCATATAAGGGCCAAGGACCGAGACCAGGATCGTAACCAGACTAAGCCCAGCAGCGGACTCGACCCCCACTAAGGAGGAGGACAACCCCCTCTGTGCTATAAAAACTGTTGTGTTGTCGAATTTCCTTTGTCTCTTGTTCCTCTGTACGTAAAGCACATGAGTTGTGTGTGGTGCAGGTAAAAGGAACAGGAACCCAGATTGATCTGTAAGCACATTTCTTAGAAACTTTGTATTAGGGCGAATAAATATTGTAAATTTAAACTCGGACGTCTCCGGTTGTCTCTTCCCCGATGCGTGAACCCGCCAGGAAATAACAAAGCGTAATTATTTCCTACAGTAAGAAGCATTATAATAAGAGTGTAACATCAAGGGTTATTTTGTATTATAGTTCATGCTAAAACTTTAGAGCAAAGGCCTATATGTTTATTATTTTGTTTATTAACGTTTCTTTTACTTCTTATCTTACCATCTATCTATCATCTATCTAATCAATACAGAATAGCAAGTCTTTATATCTTGAAGTTTGAAAACTACAGTGAGCTGCCACTTGGGGTGGATTTTAACAAAAGGGGAAAACCTGAATAATTATGACACAATGGGTTGGTACAATTTACCCGTGCCAAATGTAAAGAGGCTATAGGACAAAGTATGGTACAAGTGGGAGGTCTTGAGTCAATATTTATGAGTCAGGACAAGATATAATGGCGTGTTTCGCTCAGAACCTCGGCTTTTTCCTGAAGAAAATTGCCCCAAGTCGTTGGTGTTTGTCATCTGGCCAATAAAAACTCGTTTTGCATTGAAACTTCTCAAGTCTGGATTTTAATTATTCTTCACAAAGAGTTTTGGCGAGCCAAACCCAGGAGGTTTCTGAACGGGAGAAGTCCACTGGGAGGAATGCGTAAATCAACCACACCGGGCCCCAAAAGTTTAAAGGTGAGCAAACCTTGTTTTTTCTGCTAAATTTATTGCGCTGTCGACGCTATCACGCAGGCCACGAATTAAATTGAGTAATTGGTAATCGGGGGGTGCTGATCCGCGGTGCAAAAACAGACCCACTTTGCTTTTGCCGGTGTATCTGTGTTTGGATCTTACAACACTTTTATCTCCTGATAAACCGTAGGGACTTCTCTTGACGAAGAAGGGGTGATTTGCGAAAAGCCACTTGAACCCACGTTAAGCTATATATTGCAGAAGCACGGGGGGCGAAAGGGGCCATTTGAGTTGGATTTAAGTCAACGGCCCTTGACGAAGGGAAGGGTGACCCAAAACATGGTGAAAGGAACTGTGTGGTTGAGGTTATTTGTGAGACAACGTAAAATATAAAAATTGAAAAAAAGAGTAAGGAGTAGTTTTGTTGTTATCTTTTGTCTGTGCTGGCTTTGGCTTTAACCTTTGTGTTGCTTGTTTGTTATTTCTTCTTTCCCCGCTGTGCATGTGTGCGTTACCTCCATCCTTATGTGTGATCCTAGTGTTTCTTTGTGTTAGAAAAGGAGTGAAGTAGAGGTAGGGAGTGTGAGCTAAAAAGACATAAATTCAAGGCCACGCGATCTGGAACATGCTGGAGTAAGAGATTTATGAGGAAAAGTTACTAGCTTGAGTTGAAAATAAAGAGAGCGTGGACAGACAGCACATGTTAAAGATAAGGTTTTGTTGGAAGTAAAGGAAAAAAGCAAAGGTAAAGAATGAAACCTAATAAATAAAAAAAGAAAATAAATCTAAATGAGTTAACCCGTTTGATAAAGAAGCGGCGTAGCTAAAATCTGTCAGAGAGCAAAATGTATTGCGTTATAGATAAATAAATAGATTAATAATTAAGTAAAACAACTAACTAAGTAGACAAAATATGCCCCAAATTGATTTAGCTTAGGGTTGTAGTAGTTGTTCTCGACCGACTGGAAGAGGTTGAAACGCAAGATACTCAAATTAATTTCTGGCTCGAGCAAGACATATCGTAACGGAGACGGGAGAGTAAAAACTGTAACATTTTGGCTGACGAAGACCAAGGAGGAACAGAGCAGGAACAGAGCATCATTGTGGGTGGCCCAACCAAAAGGGGTGGGTCCACTGCATCATTGTGAAAGGTGGAGCCTGAGTGAGGGCTATGTCCGCTGGAGATAAAGAGGAGGTGCAAGAGAAGCGAGCGAAAGAATGTCAGAGTTGGAGTTAGTAAGAGAGAACCAGAAGATTCACAGTAGAGTAGGTAAATAATGGGATAGGAGAAGGAGATGATTTACAGTTAAAAGAGGTAGAGACGGAGAGGGCTCCACCTCGGATCTGGAAGAGACGGAGAGCAGAAGATTAAAAACAAATGATAGAGCAGCAGAATCCAACGAGAGGCTAAACTAAAGGAGAAATTAGAATCGTATTCCATGGAATAACGATGGAATAAAGAAAACCTGCAAAAATAGTACTTGTGTTTTTTATTTTTATTCTATTTTCCACATCCCCGTTTTTCGGCGGCCCGCACAGTCCTGTCCAGTCCGATTCACGTCATTCAAAGTTCAGTTTGTAGATAATTCTCGTGTGATTTCTGGACTTGCTTTCGGGTCATCCTCAGTCTTGTCATTTTTTCAGGATTCCTCTTCAAACTTTGGAGGTAGACAGAACCATGGCAGACCTACAGTGTGGACATGGAGATGAGATAACCCCACATGGCTCCCTAGCGAGCAAACAGGGAATGACACTTCGTGGGGCAAAGCAGTTAATACCACACCAGTCAGAAGATGATGATGAAAACGGAGTGGCCATTATTCTCTGAACATTTAATTCATCATGTTGAAAGTGTTCGAAGAGAAGGGCAGAATATGGAGGAAGCCAACAGGCAACAAAACACATTTACAAAATTCCCTTTTCCCGAAATGAATTATTTAGCATCCATTTTTAACCTTGTTGGCTTTTAAATGCATTTAAAATTCACAATGAAATTAATTTTTAACAGCATGAACACAATATTTATGATTTTACAACCAAAACCATCTTTTTGTGGCTTTAAATATACTGTCAACCATGAATTTTGCAATTAGCATAGCAGCTAGCGAAAGCATTAGCACGCTACATTTTCCTGTCATGAAATTTAATGTGGAATGATACAAAACGCACTATAACCAGTTAAACATTCAAACAAAATCATTCATCTCCCGATTGTTTTTTGAAAGGATGACATCTGACATTATAATCATGTATTTCCAAGCTTGTACCACAATATTAGCTTCAAGCTAAAGGAAAGCTAACAGAGAGCTAACATTGAACATGTTGTACACTCACCAGGATTTCAACAAGTGGTCACTTCTATGGATAACAGACATTTGTCAAGGGCGTAAAGCCTCTTTGCAACAAATTATTAGTACACATAAACCAGAAGGTTTTATTTTATTTGACGTTTTTTACGACTTACTTGCTCTGCTCAGTAATATGTGTGTGTATATATATATATATATATATATATAATTGTTCTTTTTTTATTTTTTATTTTAAAATATTTTTAAAGTCAGAAACAAGGTGTGGATGTGATCATTTGAGAATATCACCCCCCCCAACTGTAAGTGTCATAGAAATGATTCAAACATAAAGAAGTTCATCTTTGTTGAAAAGAAATAATACTTTGAAGATTATTGTTATTATTATTCATGCCTTTTTGAAAAGTCTTTACTTTGCATAAGATTGTATGATGTTGTTTTAGACATTTAGACTCCAGTTATTTACTTTGGTTTGGTACCAGTAATATCTCGAGAATTTGAGAGGCTATTGGGCGACAGGTGGGATTTATGCGCACCCACATGTTCAGGACTTTCAGAGCCACGCTTAAGGCAACTTGCATGGGCGAGTCAACCAGCTACAAAAGGTACTTGTTTTGTGCATGTGAAATAAATGTAGTTCTGAATTTTTGTTATACTAATTACACTGTATGTTGTACAGTTAGAAATTGCACAAATGTTATTGTTCTTCATCTAAAGACCTCCGAAGTGACAGGCGGCCATGAGGTAGCCATTTTATTTGTTGATGTGTGTTAGCAAGGACAAAATGAGTGTAATCATGCTGTTCATTTGTACTTTAGTTTTCACAGCGTTTACTGGCACCAAAGAAGGCTAATAAATGCGGCCGTCTCGAGAAACCGTGTGCAGTGTTGTCATTGAGGAGCTACACCAACCACAGGCCAAAAGTTTGACAAATAAAGCCACCGGTGAAGTGGAGGCTCAAACTGGATAAAACCTTGAGGTTTGCAGTCTTCCATACAGTGCCAATAAAATACTCATAAAAGAACAAGTTCATCAAATACATTGTTCAAAAGTCATTTTATTTCAGTTCAATTCAATTTATTTTCTAGCGCCCGAAATCACAACAGCAGTTGCCTCGAAGGGCATCAATCAAAACAGATTAAACACTGTTCATAGGAATTTAGCAATGTCCCATTATCCTCTGTCCATAGACAAATGTCCCCAGGAGTCCCCATGGACCCCTGTCCTTAGACCCTCCTTTTCAGCAAGGAAAAACTACCAAAACCTCTTGGGGATAAAGTAGAAACCTGGAGGAGTTCCACTGAGAAGGAGAGATCCGACTCCCTCGGACGGACAGGCGGACGCGCTTCAGTTTGGAGCTGGACCCACTCAGGAGGAGAACCAGTTCTTTGAGGCAGTATGAAGAACCGTTCATCTGGAGTAGAGACCGTTGTGTTATTTTTATACTAGTAGTGTTCGTGAAATATTTAAACACATATGTTTGAGGCAAATTGTTAAACCAGAGATGGTTGGCTTAGGAAACATGCTAAACAAACTAAGTCCTGAATTAACGAAAAATGTGTAAATTAAAATGTGCACCAAAATGTACTTTTTTGCCTAAAAGTATAGCAGTTTAGAGTAAAAGCGATTTGCTTATAAAAATTAAAGAGTAAGAAATGAAACAATTCAAGAAGCTTGAATTTACTACCTTCATATACGTAAACAAAAATAAAAAAGTTAATGGTAAAGGTGTTGAAATTATATAATGGTATTGTGTATTGTTGTGCGCTTTTACAATCTATTTTGAATGTTGTGCTTTTATTTGTATTACTTTGCTATAATACACTAGAAATGAGAGGTGAATACATTTTGAACAGTGTGCTGTCTTTAAAGAGTTTTATACTATTAAACTTTCCTATTGGCTCGTTCTCCTTAGGGGGAGTGGTTTATTGAAATCGAATACCCATTTGTGAAATGTGTGCTTGTGGGCGGTGGCCTCTGTCTCTCTCAGCCAATCAGAGGCCCTGCACTTGTCACTATAAAGTCCCATTCCATGTGCTGGCCAGCATCTGATTGAGTTTCTGCCGGGGCCTCCTTTTTACATGTGGCTCAACTAACTGGACTTTTCTGTTGGAGACCGGCAAACATGGGAGTTTGGATCTTGTGTTTCTTTCTGCTCGCTCTTGGGACAGCCACAGGTAAATTGCTTTATTTAACATTGATTATATGCGGAACTTGTTTTAAATGGACTGTATTGTGGTCATCAGTTGACAGCAGTGACGAAAGGTGGAATGAAATCGAGCATAGCCCTAAAGGTAACCCAAAGTCATTATTTGCACAATTTGGAAATGTCAGAATCTCAACGTTGTAAAGTGATGGTAATGTTTTCTGCTTCAGATTTGTCTGATTTGTCTGAATTGTCCATGAAGAATGTTGTTGCAATTACTCCAGTCACTGATCATCAAGGTGGCCCAAAATGCTACAAGAAGGTGAGTTAATGCCACACACGAGCAACTGCAAACTTATGTATTTGATTTGTACACATACGTCAACGTCGTTGCAATAGTTCATTCTTTGTTTGACCTCAAAAGCTGGACCAGTGTCATTGTGGGTCATCTTCACAACTTGACTGTTGAATGTTATGTTAAATAACCTGTTTCAAATGCCTTAATTCCATGCACAAGTAGCCAAAAACTAGTTCACGTTTAAGAATTTTTCAAGCTCTTAATCCAGGTTCTCATCCAAAGCATATTCTTTTTTACTGTTGGTAGAATGCAGTGATTTTTTAATGCTGTAGCATGAGCTGTGCTAACTTATGCCGTTTCAGTTCAATTGGAAACCAATGCAGTGGAAGAGGCAGCGCTACAAAAGGTTCAGCAGGTCAATGAGTCAGTCCACATCCTGTCCAATGAGCATGTGGCAGCAGGAGGCGCCCAAAACGAGGTAAAGTAGCACAAATGTCTTTTTGAACTTTTGCCACCTTTTTGTAGGCTTGCTTGGGGCTGTCAAACTAGTATCAATATTCGATACCCAGTTGAGCAAGTATCAGTTCTGAATAACATGAAAAATTGCCTCCCTGCATTCTTTCCGATTTGTTTCACCAACATATTAAGAAGGTGGTGGAAAGGAAGTAATCAAGTACCTGTTAAAGCTGTGACAAACATTTTAAACTGGCTTGTCACCATGAGCTGTACTTGGAAGATTAGAATTTGTCTAGGTGACGCACGCTTCACAAAGGCCAGAGCAGCGTTTGGCCGTCACGGCGAGGAGGTTAACAGCTAGAGGCAACCTGTTACGGACTGTTGACATTAAACTGAACATTAGATGAGCCCAAATGCAAACCGCTTAAATTCTCTGGCCTTACTGGGATATAAATTAAGGCCTTTTTAATCAAGGACTATTTTAGGTCCTTTTTCTAATTCCAGCCCGTCGACGGCCACATTTGCCACAGCAATTATCTGATGCCGAGCTATAGTCATGGGTTTTAGACCTGAAGGCCTGTAGTGTGACGCTGGATTAGCAGAGGTAACTTCGGGATCAACCTTGGTTACATTCAATGGGGGCAATGCATCAGCGGAAACTTGCTCTGAACTCATAACCTGGTTCGGGTGCAGGTTTAATTGCATAAATAAGACTACTACCAAATGCAGACGTGACTGTGCATGCGCCATTTATAAAGGGGAGGAATGATATTGAAACTTGCACTAGGTTTATGTATGTGATTTGTAGCTTGGAATATTTGATAAATTTAACATGCGCTAATTAAGCAAAATAATTGCTGTTTGGCGCACGACTCGCCGCCGTTCATTCTACGACGTAACGTCATGAAACGTGGGCATATTTGTGCTTTTATATCGCTGTTTCAAATAAACCTTCTTGTAGAACGTCGCGGTAATGGGTTGACTTGTAGTGCGTTTCCTCGTATGTGATGGTGCTTAAAAGTTGACTGTTAATTTTTTGCGGTTTGTATGGCTTATTGTGAGAAACGAATTCACTGAGGAAAAAGGCTTTGCACTCATAAGACTTGAGAGATGGCTCATGTCTCGGTAAGTCAGTCCCGTGTGAGGGCGCTTTTTGAGCATAAGTTCAGCCGGCGTTGTAGCACCGGCCTCTGGAAGATGAACCAAAGGTTTGAAACTGGTTTTTGCACTTAATGGACTGAACTGAAGTTATTCATGTATTAAATCATATTGTAAACTCTAACTTGCCTTTTTGGTTTGCAGACAAGTTCAGTCACTCTGGGCGACGGAAGCGGCGCACACAATAAACGGCGTCACTCTGGGCAAGGAAGCGGCAGCAACTATTATAACGGCGTCACTCTGGGGCGATCGAAGGGCAGCAACAATAACGGCACCACTCTGGGCCGGACGGAAGCGGCAGCAAGCAATAACGGCACCACTCTGGGCGACGGCAACAACGGCGCTGGCGCAGCAACATAACGGCACCACCTCTGGCGCGGAAGCGGCAGCAACAATAACGGCACCACTCTGGGGCGACGGAAGCGGCAGCACAATAACGGCACACTACTGGGCGACCGGAAGCGCAGCAACAATACGGCACCAACTCCTGGGCGACGGAAGCGGCAAGCAACAATAACGGCACCACTCTGGGCGACGGAAGCGGCACGAACATAACGGCCACACTGCTGGCGACGCGCAACAACGGCGCTGGCGGCAGGCAACAGATAACGGCACCATCTCTGGGCGACGGCAAAACAAGGCGCTGCGGCAGAACAATAACGGCCACACTCTGGGCGACGGAAAGCGCAGCAAGCAATAACGGCAACTCTGGGCGACGGCAACAACTGCGCTGGCGGGCAAGCAGCAATAACGGCACCACTCCTGGGCGACGGTAAACAACGGCGCTGGCGGCAGCAGCAATAACGGCACCACTCTGGGCGACGGCAACAAACGGCGCTGGCGGCAAGCAAGCAAAAATTAACGGCAACGCAACTCTGGGCGACGGGCAACAACCGGCGCTGGCGGCAGCAGCAACACGGCACCAACTCTGGGCGACGAGCAACAACGGCACCAACTCTGGGCGACGGAGCGGCAGCAACAATAACCAGCACCACTATGGGGACGGCAAACAATGGCGCTGGCGGCAAGCAACATAACGGCACCACTCTGGCGAGCGGAAAAGCGGCGGCAGCAACATAACGGCAGCCACATCTGGGCCGACGGAAGCCGGCGGCGGCAAACAATAACGGCACACACTCTGAGGGCGACGGCAGAACAACGGCGCTGGCGGCAGCAGCAATACGGCAACCACTCTGGGCGACGGCAACAACGGCGGCTGGCGGCAGTCAGCAATAACGGCACCACTCCTGGGCGACGGCAACAACGGCGCTGGCGGGCAGCAGCAACAAACGGCACACCACTCTGGCGATGGGGCGGCACAACGGCCCACTCTGGGCGACGGAAGAGGCAGCAACCAATAACAGCAGCCACTAAATGGGCGACGGGCAACAATGGCGCTGGGGCAGCAAACAATAAGCGCCCACATCTGGGCGACGGATAGCCGGCGGCAGCAACAATTAACGGCACCACTCTGGGCGACGGAAGCGGCGGCGGCAAACAAATAACGGCACCCAACTCTGGGCGACGGAAAGCGGCGGCGGCAACAATAACGGCACACTTGGGCGACAGGAAAGCGGCGGCGGCGGCAACAATTACGGCACCACTCTGGGCGACGGAAGCTGGCGGCGGCAACAATAACGGCAACCACTGCTGGGCGACGGAAGCGGCGCGGCCAACCATAACGGCACCACTCTGGGCGAGCGGAGCGGCGGCGGCAAACAATAAGGCACCAACTCTGGCGACGGAAGCGGGGCGGCATAAACAATAACCGGCACCACTCTGGCGACCCGGAAGGCGCGGCAGGCAACAATAACGGCACCGCTCTGGGCGACGAGGCGGCGGCCGGCAACAATAACGGCACCGCTCTGGGCGACGGAGGCGGGCGGCGGCAACAATAACGGCAACCGCTCTGGGCGACGGAAGCGGCGGCGGCAACAATAACGGCACCGCTCTGGGCGGACGAAGCGGCGGCGGCACAATAACGGCACCGCTCTGGGCGACGGAAAAGCGGCGGCGGGCAACAATAACGGCAACCGGCTCTGGGCGACGGAAGCGGCGGCGGCAACAATAAACGGCACCTGCTCTGGGCGAACGGAAGCGGCGGCGGCAACAATAACGGCACCGCTGCTGGGCGATGCGGAAGCAGGCGGCGGCAACAATAACGGCACCGGCTCTGGGCGACGGAAAAGCGGCGGCCAACAATAAGCGGCAACCACTCTGGGCGAGCGGCAACATATGGCGCTGGCGGCAGCAAGCAATAACTGGCAAACCACTCTGGGCGACCGAGGCAAACAACGGCGCTGGCCGGGCAGCAGCAATAACGGCACCAGCACTTCTGGGCGACGGCAACAACGGCGCTGGCGGCAGCAACAATAGACGGCAACAACTCTGGCGACCGCAACAACGGCAGCAGCAATAACGGCAACCAAGCTCTGGGGCGACGGCAACAACGGCAGCCAAACAATAAGGCACCAACTCTGTGCGACGGAAGCGGCAGCAGCAATAACAGCAGCACACTCTGGGCGACGGCAACAACGGCGCTGGCGGCAAGCCAGGCAAATAACGGGCACCACTCTGGCGACGGCAACAACGGCGCTGGCGGCAGCAACAATAACGGACCAACTCTGGGCGACGAGCAACAACGGCAGCAGCAATAACCGGCAACCACTCTGCTGGGCGACGCAACACGGCAAGCAAACAATAACGGCACGCACTCTGGCGACGGCAACAAAACGCAGCACAATAACCGGCACGACTCTGGGCGACGGAAGCGGCGGCAGCAAACATAACAGGCACGACTCTGGGCGACGGAAGCGGCGGCAGCAGCAATACGGCACGACTTTGGGAGACGGAAAGCGGCGGCAGCAGCAATAAATCGGCACACTTGCTGGGCGAACGGCAAACAACGGCGCTGGCGGCAAGCAGCAATTAACGGCATCCAACTCTGGCGACGGCAAACAACGGCGCTGGCGGCATGCAGCAATAACGGCACCGACTCCTGGGCGACGGCAAACAACGGCGCTGGCGGAGGCAAACAATAACGGCCCACTCTGGGCGACGGAAGCGGCAGCAACGATAACGCATCCACTCTGGGCGAGGAAGGCGGCAGCAACAATAACGGGCATCCACTGCTGGGCGACGGCAAACAAATGGCGCTGGCGCAGCAACAGTTAAACGGCACCTACTCTGGGCGACGGAAGCGGCAGCAAACAATAAACGGCACCACTCTGGGCAGACGGAAGCGGCCAAGCCAACAATAACGGCACACTCTGGGCGACGGAAGGGCAGCAACATAACGGCACCACTCTGGGCGACGGAGCGGCAGCAACATAACGGCACCACTCTGGGCGACGGAAGCGGCAGCAACAATAAGGCACCAACTCCTGGGCGACGGAAGCGAGGCAGCAACAATAACGGCACCACTCTGGGCGACGGAAGCGGCGCAGCAACAATAACGGCCCACTCTGGCGACGGAACGGCCGCAGCAACAATAACGCACCACTCTGGGCGACGGAGAGCGGCGGCCAGCAACAATAACGGCACCACTCTGGGCGACGGCAACAACGGCGCTGGGCGGGCAGCAGCATAACGGCAACCGCTCACTCTGTGGCGACGGCAACAACGGCGCTGGCGGCAGCAGCAATAACGAGGCACCACTCCTGGGCGACGGCAAACAACGGCAAGCAGCAATAACGGCAACCACTCTGGGCGACGGCAACAAACGGCAGCAAGCAAATACGGCAACCACTCTGGCGACGGCAACACCAGCAGCAATAACGGCAGCCACTCTTGGGCGACGGCAACAACGGCAGCAGGCAAATAACGGCACCACTCTGGGCGACGGCAAACAAGCGGCAGCAAACAATAACGGCACCACTCTGGGCGACGGAAGCGGCGGCAGCAACAATAACGGCACGACTCTGGGCGACGGAAGCGGTCGCAGCAACCATAACGGCAACGACTCTGGGCGACAGGCGCTGGCGGCAGCAACCATAACGGCACGAACTCTGGGCCGACGGGTCGCTGGCGGCAGCAAACCATAATACGGCACGACTCTGGGCGACGGCGCTGGCGGCAGCAACCATAACGGCACGACTCTGGGCGAGAGCTGGCGGCAGCAACCAATAACGGCAACACGACTCTGGGGCGAGCGGCGCTGGCGGCAAGCAACCATAACGGCACCACTCTGGGCCGACGGAAGCGGCGGACAGCAAACAATAACGGCACCACTTCTGGGCGACGGAAGCAGGCGGCGGCAGCAACAATAACGGCACCACTTCTGGCGACGGCAACAACGGCGCTGGCGGCAAGCAGCAATAACGGCAACCACTCTGGGCGACGGCAACAACGCGCTGGCGGCATTGCAGCAATAACGGCACCACTCTGGGCGATCGGCAACAACGGCAGCACAATAACGGCAACCGACTCTGGGGACGGCAAACAACGGGCAGCAACTAATAAAACGGCAACCACTCTGGGCGACGGCAACACAACGGGCAGCAACAATAAAACGGCACGCTTACTGGGCGACGGAATGCGGCGGGCAGCATCTTGAGAGGAGAACTCGTGGGTGACCGGAAGCGGCGGCAGCAACCATAACGGCAGCGGCTCTGGGCGAGCGGCGCTGGCGGCAGCAACCATAACGGCACGACTCTGGGCGACGGCTGCTGGCGCAGCAACCAATACGGCACGACTCTGGGCAGCTAGTTTCAAAAGATGTGGCTTCTCTTTTTAAATAAAAAATTTTAAATTATGTTTTTCTGTCTGTAAAGCTGATTCCAATGTAACTTGCGAAATTCAATCAAAACATGGGCAATATTTAAATTCTTACTTGGGCCTCTAATATTTCAGTTTGTCTAATGTAGCGCAGTCCTGGTTTGTTTCAGCACTATTTCTATGGCAATGTTCCAAAGGAAGAATTTGTCCTGCCCAAAGTACATGGGTCTAAAACTGAGCGCGCATGGAAACATTATTCTGGCAGTGTTAATTTCGATCCAAATATTGAGCAACCGGAGTCTTACTAAAAAGTGGGTTGCCTTCAGACTTGCCAGTTTCTCCAGTTTTCTTGCCCCTTCCCTTCTTGTTTCACTCAAGGTTACCTTCTATTATTCCCCTTAAGTTCTGAAAAGGCCTTTATTTCAGTTATAAATGGCCACTTTTGATAACCTTTGCAAATGCCTATACAAGTTCTGTTCAAGCCAAAGGATTTCAACATATAAAGCTTTTCCTGCGGTCTCCCTTTACAATCTGAAAAACGTTTAAACCTTTTGCAATCCAGACCTTGAATCTCAGGTCAGTTCTATTTGGTACAAAACCTTTAGTCGTTAGCAACCAACTCCAGTTTTCTTTAGTTTTGGATTAGCTCCTTCCATGGACATACAGAGTTTTACAGAGGAATTCTCAGTTTCCTCCAGATGACTGCCAGTAAGGCCTGTACAAGAACCCGCGGCAACAACATTACACTATTTTGTAATGCAATTAAGAATGTTTTTTCAACATGGTTTAATACAATGGCATGCAGAAAAATTACAATAGCTTCTTTTTAATGTTAAAGGCAATTTGAATCCAAATTAAGCCAGTTGCTTCTCAAATTACTTTCTGTTTAAGCCCCCCCTAAGGAAGAAGAAAACTAACTTTGCGCCTCACTAATCTCATGCGCGACTATAAATAGTGGTATAAACCCCGCACAATGACAAAATGGGCTGAAAAAATGTTCACAATTCCAAATGTTAAAATGTTTTTTAGAAGCCACTGTGGTATCATTTGCAGATAACATTTTTATAAATACACCTCTTTTTAACACTGTAGATCCTTATAACATTAAAGTAAAAGAAAAAGAAAAAAAAGGAGGGGGCTTGATACTTATTAGGAAAGTCACTTTCCTTTGGCTCATGGCCCAACAACAACAGATTTGTTGAAGAATAAAAAAGGGTTAAGGTAAGAATTACACTCTCCTCCTCTTTCTCCTTTCGAGTTTCAATGGCTCGCACTTTTGGGCTTGCGCTGAGCGGCTGCTTGCGCTCCAGCGCCGTCAGCGGTGGGGTCCCTGCCTCTAACCCGTGAAAACTCAAGAAGCAGCCTGCATTAAAAAAAAACTACTCACGCTGACCGTAGCTCGCAGCTGTTCACTCGCACTATTGTGGACGCCCCGTGTGTAAACAGGACCGGTCCGTTCAGTGTGTTTACTCCAGTCTTGTTTGACATGCTGGGTGCGCGTTGGAGACATTTCTGGCGATTAACTGCACATTCCAAACCGCCACAAAAATATGTGGCAGTAAATAACTGCGATGATTGGAAAAAACGGTTTAATATCGCTGCTATTTACACTTTATTCTTATACCATTATATTACTTTCAAAATATGGAGAAACACATCGCACTGCGTGAATCCTAAATTGTCCATAAATATAAACATTTTTTTTCTGTTCAAGAGAAATCCCAAAAGATAGGTCCAAAATTTCAAGAGGAGACAAAGTACGGGATAATGTAAGTAGATATACTCCTAATTCTACCTCAACTGTCGATTCTGAAACAGAGAAATATAAAAACACACTTTTGGAATTGATGTACTGTTACTCAATGACCCCGCAGTTTAAAGTATAAAAAAATAACGACAAAAACATTGATGACGTAATGAAAGCAAAGATAAATATAAAGTGGTGTAGTTCTCTCACCCATTCTCATTGGTGCAGCTAAGCAGATTTCTGAGAGGGCAGTTCGCGATTAAATTGTTGCCTGTTGCCTTGGTTCCAAAAAAAAAATATAAAGGTATTCGACAGTCCAAAATTAAATACTTGATCTTTAAATCTATAGAACAAATAAACTGTTGGGTTAGGACATAAATAAATGCCTGAAAAACAAGGATCTCAATGTTACAGTGTAATTAAAAAGACAAGGGATTGATAGTTGATGACCGATCTGACCTCACAGGAAATCATTAAAAAATGCCTTTTCAACACAAGACAAGAGGCATACAATAGAAAGCGGTTAAAAATTTTCTCAGAATGATTTGCTTGGGAAACTTCTAAACCACAGGCCAGAAAGAACTATTTTTTAAATACAGAGCATAGGAAGAATATAAAGTAATTTTACTAACCAAAACATACGACACATTTACAATTGTTGTTTCAAAATTTTCTACACAAAAACTTTCTAGGGAGAACAATACACCTCTAAATTCTACCGTATGTCCAAATAGAATGGAAACACAAATACTGCATAATTTGATTCACTAATAATCAAACAGAATTATGATTAACCAAAGATGAAACAAAACGCTGAACGATCTTACACATAATGACCATAGAAACCCCCCAAAAAAACAACTGTCTGTTAATATAATCTTGTAATGATGAAAAAGCTGTTGACTCCGTTTAGTTGGCCTTATTTAGATAAAGTATATCATTATTTTAAATAGAGTGAATTTTTAATAATAAAACCCAAAAATTTGAGGCTCTCTAATGGGCCAAAATATGGTAAGGAATTTAATTGAATGGTCACTTGACTAGACTCGTGTGACTTTGGAAGAGAGTAGGTGGAGGCAGGCTGTGGCTCCCCCTTACTTGTTTGCTTTGTATCTTGAACCATTGGCTCAAACTAATTGGTCACATCAGACGAACAATTCATCTGTGTAACAAATTCGAATGAGGCGGAACCAATAAAATTGGCTTCTTATGCAGATACTGATTTCTATCTATTTAGACCAACAGGAAATTTTCCCAAGTACCCAATGTGATCATTTTACCTTCAAGAGTTGGATCATGTCTTGAATGTGGATACAAGATTAAATGTAGAAAAAAAACAATGTAATTAACTATCGGTTACTGGCATCCCCTCTACCTTTAAAAAAGACTTAACCCCTTTCTACTATTTTGATAATGGCAACCCACGTGAATCTCTAGATAGTTAGATGTGGTACACCATAGAGACCTAAAAACATACATTTAATGGATGAAAAATATATATATATATATATATATATATATATATATATATATATATATATATAGTATCTTATAAGTATCCTTTTGCTATTCCTAGTGCTGCACTTTTCTGGCACAGATGTTTCCTGCACACTATGCCAGCCACTTTGGTTTATGGGCGCTCACATGAATGTTTCCCTGCCAAGCATCTTACACTCTCAGTTATGTGATGAATTGTTTCAAGGGGCCCCTTGCACAACCTACACCTTGGGTCGTGTCTGGTGTCGGGTAGAGCTGGGCCTCTATTGCTCTGGTGCTCAGGGCCTGTTCCTGTGCAGCCTGATGAGTGCCTCTGTAGCCGTCCTTCAGACCGGCCGCACTCTAGCCATTGGTAGGATTTCTTGATATCAGCCTTCAGTTTATGTTCGGTGGTACAGTATCCCATTAGGGCTTGTCCTCTCATGATGGTCCCCTCCTCCAGCACCTGCATCCTCTGTTGCCCCATTGCCTGAAGACATTCACTGAGCACGTTCATGCTGTTGGGGCCTTGTCCTTGATGTAACTTGTGGATCTTGGAATGTTTCACATCCTGGACCAGTGGCTCTCACGCTCCACTCGTCCACGGCCCTCTTCCTTACGGCTAGTGTACAGTCTCAGGGTGGGCTGGATTTTGGGTGGAACCCTTCCATGCATGGTGAGCAAGCTTTCGCGTTTAAACATTTGTGGTCTGTGTCTGCTTCCTTTTGGCCACCCGTAATTATTCCTTGCAGGGCCATACTGATACTTGGCATGGTGTAGCTGTTTATGCCCGGGACTTTTCTTGCCGATTGGAGTTGGCTTCCTTAGAATATTAGCTTCTAGGCTATATAACCTCGGCACCATCCATCAATAAGGACCTCAAGTGGGGCCCTGACCATCAGCTTCCCTCGCGCCCACCATCAGATCCCTCCGCCACACCAATCAGCTCCTTCATCAAAAAGAAGGCCCAGCCTGAGGAATGTTACCTTCTGCGGCAGCAGTTGAAAGCAAGCTGCCAGCGCAGATGATGGGTGCAGTTTTACATTGAGTCCATCCTCACTTCCTCCTCACCGTGGTGGATACTCTGGAGCCCACAGCCAGGGACAGAACAGAGACTACAGCGCATGTGGGTTCTACTGAGAAGGTGATCGCTGGAGATTCCATCGTCTGCAGGACCTGTAGCGTCCTCAGGGCTCTGGGAACGGAGCAGGTCGGATTCACAGCTTGACCCTCCTCACCCTGGACATGGTCAATCTGAACCATCCCTCAGGCAGGAGGCTAAACGGTCCCATGCGCGGACCAGAACCTCCCGCCACATTTATGAACAGTTTCTTCCCCTCTGTCCCGATGGACACTTCTTAAACACCTGTCACTTTAACTAATTTAACCAATCACTCACTGCACTGTCACTTTCTGCAACTTGCAACTGTAAATTTAAGTCTGTAATGTCTTGTGTACATAGTAATGCCTATTTTTATGTTTATTTTATACTATATAATTTTAGAACTAGTTTCTTAATGCATGGCCTTTGATTGAATATATGTTGCACCTTCAATGGCGAGACAAGTTCCTATGTTTTGTGAATTTTGTTTGCATTGACAATTGCAATAAACCTTTTCTGATTCTGATAATATATAATAAATATCATTCATACATAACATACATACATACATACATACATACATACATACATACATACATATATATATATAGTACATACACAGGCCAAAAGTTACACAAATTAAAGCCGATAAACCCCGGTGAGGTGGAAGGCCTCAAACTGGATTATAAACCTTGAGGTTTTGGCAGTCCTTCAAAATACAGTTCATCAAATACATTTGTTCAAAAAAACTAGTTTTTTAATTCAATTCAATTCAATTTTATTTTTGTAGCGCAAATCACAACAGCAGTTGCCTCGAAGGGCATCAATCAAAACAGATTAAACACTGTTCATAGGAATTTGCATGTCCCAATTATCCTCTGTCCATAGCAAAATGTCCCCCAGGACGCCCTGTCCTTGAGACGCCTCTTTTCAGCAAAGAAAAAACTACCAAACTCTTGGGGATAAAGTATGAAACCTGGAGGAGTTCCACTTGAGAAAGGAGAGATCCGACTCCCCTCGGACGGACCAGGCGGACGCGCTTCAGTTTGGAGCTGGACCCAACCTCAGGAGGAGATACCAGTTTCTTTGAGCAGATGAAGAACCGTTCATGCTGGAGTAGAGGAGCGTTGTGTTATTTTAATTACTAGTAGTGTTTTTCGTGAAATATTTAAACACATATGTTTGAGGCAAATGTTAGAACCAGAGATGGTGGCTTAGGAAAACATGCTAAACAAACTAAGTCCTGAATTAACGAAAATGTGTAAAATTAAAATGTGCACCAAATCGTACTTTTTGCCTTAAAAAGTTATTATGGGCAGTTTAGAGTAAAACGATTTGCTTTATAAAAATTAAGAGAGTAAGAAATGAACAATTCCCAAGAAGCTTTGAATTTTACTACCCTTT
>BJKM01001268.1:0-66683 GCA_015082035.1 Chaenogobius annularis | reverse complement strand
CCTCCCTCTCTCTTCTCTCTTCTCTCTTCTCTCTCTCTATCTCTCTCTCCTCCTCCTCTCCTCTCCTTCCCCTCTCTCTCTCTCCTCCTCTCTCTCGCCTCCCCTCTCTCGCTCCTCCTCCTCTCTCTCTCTCTCCTCCTCCTCTCTCTCTCCTCCTCCTCTCTCTCATCCTTCCCCTCTCTCTCTCTCCTCCTCTCTCGCTCCTTCCCCTCTCTCTCCCTGTTTCCTGTTGTTAATTGTTCTCTCTCTCTCTGTTTGTCAGTGTTTATTGTTTACTCTCCTCCGCGTGCCGTTCGTTTACTCTCCTCCGTCGCCGTGGAAACCCTCCTTGCCCTCTGTCATTACCGCCTTAGCGCCAAAACAAGCACAAACAACAACAACAAAAACAACACTCTGCTGCGGCTGGAAGTGAAGCTAAACGCGGCGCCGTATCATTAGCCTCCATTATCCCAAACACTCTGGGACACGCCCACAGAACTCCAACTCCCATCATGCCCCTGACCCCCGGCGAGGCTAAGTGCGTTGCCACGGTAATTAGTGGCTGTGAAATGCCAGGCTTCACGCTAGGCCACGAGCTAACCCCGAGCTAATGGCTAACGACGACCCGGAGTTATGAATGTTTATCTCCGAGAGCAAAGTTTAGATTCACCACTTCATTATCAATGAAACGAGAGAGAGTTCAGTCTGGGATTAGTCCTGGTTTAGACCCGGTTTAGTCCTGGTTTAGACCTGGTTTAGACCTGGTTTAGTCCTGCTTTAGACCTGGTTTAGTCCTGGTTTAGACCTGCTTTAGACCTGGTTTAGTCCTGGTTTAGAACTGGTTGTCCTGTCTTAGTCCTGCTTTAGACCTGCTTTTATTGGTTTAGTTTACTGGTTAGTCCTGTCTTAGTCCTGCTTTAGAACTGGTTACCTGCTTTAGTATTGGTTTAGTCCTGGTTTAGTCCTGGTTTAGAACTGGTTAGTCCTGCTTTAGTCCTGCTTTAGACCTGGTTTAGTCCTGGTTTAGTCCTGGTTTAGAACTGGTTAGTCCTCTCTTAGTCCTGCTTTAGACCTGCTTTAGTCCTGGTTTGTCCTTGTTTAGTCCTGGTTTAGTCCTGGTTTAGACCCGGTTTAGTCCTGGTTTAGTTTACCTGGTTTAGTCCTGGTTTAGACCCGGTTTAGCCGGTTTAGTCCTGGTTTAGTCCTGGTTTAGTCCTGGTTTAGTCCCGGTTTAGACCCGGTTAGTCCTGGTTTAGTCCTGGTTTAGTCCTGGTTTAGTTTCCAGGTTTAGTCCTGGTTTAGTCCTGGTTTAGTGATGAGAGGACTTTAAAAACATGGAGTAGCTCTTTGCCTCTTCACGTTCCCAGTCATTTCTAATTTCAACTTTTCAGCCTGTTGCCACGGAGACGATGGACAGGTGTGACGCTTTATTAACTGTGAGTGTAAACGCTGAGTTTGTGTCTGCACTAATTATGAAGTGTGTGATTGTGCACAGATGCATGCTGGGAGCTGTAGTCTGTGGTCATGTGACAGCTGACACTAACGAAAACTGCTATCACACATGACACTGACTCTGTCTGAGTCTGACTCTCAACTCTAAGGTCTGTGCTGCCTCTCAAACTCTAAGGTCTGCACTCTAACTCTAAGGTCTGCACTCTCTCTAAGTAACTCTCCAACTCTAAGGTCTGCACTCTCAACTCTAAGGTCTGCAACTCTAACTCTACTAAGTCTGCACACTTAACTTTAAGGTCTTCTCAACTCTAAGGTCTGCTAACCACTCTAAGGTCTGCAACTAAACTCTAAGGTCTGCTTTAAGGTCTCTCAACTCTAAGGTCTGCACTCAACTCTCTAAGGTCCTGCACTCTCAACTCTAAGGTCCTGCACTCAACACTTAACTAAGGTCTGCTAAGGTCTGCCTAACTCTAAACTTCTAAGGTCTGCACTCTCAATCTCAACACTCTAAAACTCTAAGGCACTCTAAACTCTGCTGCACTCTAAACTTCTAAGGTCTGCACTCTCTCAACTCTAAGGTCTGCACTCTTAAACTCTAAGGTCTGCACTCTAAACTCTAAACACTCTAAGGTCTGTACGTCTGCACTCTAACTTCTAAAAGTCTGCACTCTAACTCTAAGGTCTGCACTCTAAACTCTAAACTCTGAACTCACACTCTAACTTCTAAGGTCTGCACTCTAACCTTCTAAGGTCTGCACTTCACTCTAACTCTAACTACTAAGTCTGCACTCTAAACTCTAAGGTCTGCGGACTTAACTTTAAGGTCTGCACTCTCAACTCTAAGGTCTGCACTCTAAACTCTAAGGTCTGCACACTTAACTTTAAGGTCTGCACTCTAAATTCTAAGGTCTGCCACACTTAACTTTAAGGTCTGCACTCTAAACTCTAAGGTCTGCGGACTTAACTTTAAGGTCTGCACTCTAAACTCTAAGGTCTGCACTCTAAACTCTAAGGTCTGCACTCTAAACTCTGAGGGCGGCGCTCTAAACTCTAAGTTTTGCACTCTAAAACTCAAAGGTCTGCTCTCTAAACTCTGAGGGCGGCGCTCTAAACTCAAAGGTCTGCTCTCTAAACTCTGAGGGCGGCGCTCTAAACTCAAAGGTCTGCTCTCTAAACTCTGAGGGCGGCGCTCTAAACTCAAAGGTCTGCTCTCTAAACTCAAAGGTCTGCGCTCTAAACTCAAAGGTCTGCTCTCTAAACTCTAAGTTTTGCACTCTAAACTCTAAAGTCTGCCACTAAACAAAACATTTCATTGAAAAAAGAGGGAATAAACTCTAAACTCCAGCACACTGCTGTGTCCATAGAAACCTTTCATATCAATGTCATAATATTGATATGAACCATCGACTGATCAATCGACTAAATGAGTGACTCCGACACAAGTGAAGGTCGAATGTGGCTTCAAAAGTAAATATAAGTAAAGTAGAAATACAATAAGTATTTTTGTGCCCGCGGAACTAATCCTGGTTTAGTCCTGGTTTAGTCCTGGTTTATTCCTGGTTTAGTCCTGGTTTAGTCCTGGTTTAATCCTGGTTTAATCCTTGTTTAGTCCTGGTTTAGTCCTGGTTTAGTCCTGGTTTAGTCCTGGTTTATTCCTAGTTTAGTCTTGGTTTAGTCTTGGTTTAGTCCTGGTTTAGTCCTTGTTTATTCCTGGTTTAATCCTGGTTTAGTCCTGGTTTAGTCCTGGTTTAGTCCTGGTTTAATTTTGGTTTAATCCTGGTTTAGTCCTGGTTTAGTTCTGGTTTAATCCTGGTTTAGTCCTGGTTTAGTCCTGGTTTAGTCCTTGTTTATTCCTGGTTTAGTCCTGGTTTAGTCCTGGTTTAGTCCTGGTTTAGTCCTGGTTTAGTCGTGGTTTAATCCTGGTTTAGTCCTGGTTTAGTCCTGGTTTAGTCCTTGTTTATTCCTGGTTTAATCCTGGTTTAGTCCTGGTTTAGTCGTGGTTTAGTCGTGGTTTAGTCCTGGTTTAGTCCTGGTTTAATCCTGGTTTAGTCCTGGTTTAGTCCTGGTTTATTCCTGGTTTATTCCTGGTTTATTCCTGGTTTAGTCCTGGTTTAATTCCTGGTTTAATCCTTTAGTCCTGGTTTAATCCTGGTTTGTCCTGGTTTAGTCCTGGTTTAGTCCTGGTTTACTGGTTTATCCTGGTTTAGTAGTCCTGGTTTAGTCCTGGTTTAGTCCTGGTTTAGTCCTGGTTTAGTAGTCCTGGTTTAGTCGCTGGTTTAGTCTGGTATAATCCTGTTTAGTCCTGCTTTAGTCCTGGTTCAGTCCTGGTTTAGTCCTGGTTTAGTCCTGGTTTATCCTGGTTTATCCTGGTTGTAGTCCTGGTTTATCCTGGTTTATCCTGGTTTAGTCCTGGTTTAGTCCTGGTTTAGTCCTGGTTTTAGTCGGTAGTGTTCAGTGCTGTACTCTCCTTCCATGTGGTTTGTTGCAGTGCATTCTGGGAGCTGTAGTCTCAAGTGCCAGCCGACGTCGTTAGCCTCATTAGCAGCGGTGTTAATGACAGGTGCGGTGCATTCTGGGAATGGTAGTCTTTCGGCGCGTGTCAAACGGAGCAGCGGTGACAGAGTCGTTAGCCCGCCACTCTCGCGCGGGGATCTGGGTAATTTACGGAGGCTGTGAAGCTCATTTACAGAAACGTGTTAAACTGTGTGTAACCGGGCGGCAGCAGGAAGCCATTTTAGCACAAACTGCACCATTTCATTAACGAGACTGAACGGGACTGAACGGGACTGAACGGTGTGACGGGTGTGACCGGGACTGGGACTGAACCGGGACTGAACCGGGTGTGAACCGGGACTGAACAGGTGTGAACTGGGATTGAAACCGGGACTGAACGGAACTGAACCGGGTGTGAACCGGACTGAACCGGACTGAACCGGGACTGAACGGGTGTGAACCGGGACTGAACAGGTGTGAACTGGATTACGTGAACGGGTACTGAACGGGACTGAACCGGGACTGAACGGTAACGGGACTGAACCTCGGGTACCCTGAACACTGGGTGAAACCGGTTTAAAGTGGGAGCTGAACCGGGACTAGCTGTAACCGGACGGGTGCGTGAACCGGGACTGAACCTCCGGGACTGACCGCGGCGACTTGAACCGGACTGAACCGGGACTGAACCGGGCTGAACCGGGGTGTGAACGGGACTGAACCGGGACTGAACCGGGACTGAACCGGGACTGAACCGGGACTGAACCGGGACTGAACCCGGTGTGAACGGGTGTAACCTGGGACGCTGAACCGGGACTGAACCGGGACTGAACCGGGACTGAACCGGGACTGAACTGGGGTGACCGGGACTGAACGCGGGACTTGAACCGGATGTGAACCGGGGTGAACGCGGGACTGTCCTGGGACTGACCGGGACTGAACCGGGACTGAACTGGGACTGAACTGGGACTGAACCGGGACTGAACCGGGACTGAACTGGGTGTGAACCGGGACTGAACCGGGACTGAATTGGAGCTGAACCTGATATAAGAGGAAGAGGAGGAAGAGGAGGAGGAAGAGGATTAGGAGGAGGTGATGGTTTGTCGTGCAGAGAATCAGAATCTTCATTAAAAACAACACAAACAAGTGAAAAAGAACACAACATCACAACAAGAAGATGATAGACAGAACTCTAATAACTCTGAGTTTGAACTCTAATAACTCTGAGTTTGAACTCTCATAACTCTGAGTTTGAACTCTCATAACTCTGAGTTTGAACTCTCATAACTCTGAGTTTGAACTCTCATAACTCTGAGTTTGAACTATCATAACTCTGAGTTTGAGCTCTAATAACTCTGAGTTTCAGCTCTAATAACTCTGAGTTTGAACTCTCATAACTCTGAGTTTGAACTCTCATAACTCTGAGTTTGAACTCTCATAACTCTGAGTTTGAGCTCTAATAACTCTGAGTTTGAACTTTAATAACTCTGAGTTTGAGCTCTAATAACTCTGAGTTTGAACCCTCATAACTGAGTTTGAGCTCTAATAACTCTGAGTTTGAACTTTAATAACTCTGAGTTTGAGCTCTAATAACTCTGAGTTTGAACTCTCATAACTCTGAGTTTGAACTCTCATAACTCTGAGTTTGAGCTCTAATAACTCTGAGTTTGAGCTCTAATAACTCTGAGTTTGAACTCTCATAACTCTGAGTTTGAGCTCTAATAACTCTGAGTTTGGTCTGTATTTTACATTTCTTTTTCATGGACAGAAATGCCCAGATGCCCCGGTCTCTAATGGTAGTGTGGTGTCTGTGCTAAACCCGACCACCTTGGTGGCAGAGGAGTTGGAGGAGCTGCACATGAGCCTTACACTGTGCTTTGTTTCCTGCACATTTCCCGACCTCAGACGCACAACAACAGTCCAAAGCATCGATCTGAGGTCCATCACGAGCCGCGTGAAGTGTCTCGTCTTTCCCCTGTTCATTAGGGCCGCGCCCTCCTCCGCTGTGATTGGATAAAGAGGATCCAGTGTCAAGAGGAAACACTCAGTCCTGGACCTGCTCTGAAGTGGACACTCCAGCCTCGGTTTAAGTCCTGGTCTGAGGCCACGTTCACACTTCAGCCGGTCCTAAACTGAGGATGGACTTGGTTTGAACCTGTTCTGGTCTTTCTTTAGTCCTGATCTAGTCCAGGTCTAGTGTTGGCTTTGGTCGAGATCGCGTTTGAATCGTCTTCAGAGCAATTGTTTCAGTAACGTCTCATTTCATGCAAAACGTCGACAAACACGTTGTGAAAGAGTAAATCAACTTTATTTGTGCGGCGCTTTGCAAAGGTCTTCACACGGTAGTAAAAAGTTCAGAGGACCTGAGGCTCCTGGACGAGCTTTAGGGCTTGATCAGGTCAGTTACGTGCACTGCCCGTCCATGGAGCGCCCAAAGGTCCAAACCGAGTTTATGAAGTGGTTTTGCAGTTCCGGTTTGAGTCTTTTCTCAGGCAAAAAGCAGAGAAACACAAAAGAATCATTTGTCTCCAAACTCTGACTCGATCTCGTGCTAAAGCGCCGTGTTTCCACTGATGCTAACTTATATGTCGGGCCTTAGCAACACAAAGCTAGCAAAGTGCATTAGCAACAGCCGTTTCCTGTTTGTGGCGTTGTCAAGAGCCAAACTCTGATGTTTCCAGGTCAGAATGCGTCTGACATGATCCATAAAGAGAGGTTCAAACGCGGCGTCGAGGCTTTGAGAGAAGGCAAAGACATGAGGCAAAACTGTTCCCGTGCACGCTAGCTTTAGCCACGCCCCTCACACACACACACTGGGAATGACTAAGCATCTTTTTGTCACGTTTTTCTGGCCTTTAGTCGAGTTTATGTCACTTTCCGCTGCATTTTAGGCGCGTTTTTGTTGTATTGTTGTGGCTTTTATTTGTATTTTTTGTTGTTTTGTCGCATTTTGTGGCTTTTAGTTGCGTTTTTGTCACTTTCAGGCGCGTTTCAGTGGCATTTATGTCACTCTTTATCACATTCTTGTCACTTTTAGTCGCTTTTAGCCTCGTCTCACTGCCACACAAGCTGAGAATTACTGAACGTCTTTTTGTGAATTTCGTGAGTTGTTGTGGGTGTGCCGCTCCCCCTTCTGGCCGTTCCTGGGTCATACGTTTGTGAGTGTAAACGTCTCCACATCGCCACCGTCTGACGCGCGACCTTCGGCCAATACTGTTCAGTTTTTAACACTCGCAGTGCAAATGACTCGCACTCTCGCTCCTCGTGAGTCTCAGCTTTCCCCTGTTTATTATGGGATGCCTCTAACGCTCTCGGATGCACTGCTTTGATTGGATGAAAGGATCGAGTGTCGGACTGAAGGAACACTTAAGTCTGACCGATGACCCGGCGGCGTCTCGCATCTGCCCGGCTCTCGCGCTGCGCTTGCCCGTGTCGCCGAGCGCTCATCGATTGCGGCTCGTTTTACACTCGGATCGTGTTTTCAGATGTTTTTACAGAAAAGCCGAGCCCACGATGTCAACAAAGCCACAACATGTTCAGATCCTGGCGACGCCGACCACGAAGACCCACAAGTCCAATACCGTGCGATGTGCGCGGAAAAAGACAATCAAACGCTCAAAACACGCGGTGAATCCGACTGAGCCAGATCGAATTCGAGAAGAGATTATAACTTGTCTTCTCTTTTATAATCCGACTTTATTTCATATTTTGGACATTTTAAATCACGACATATATTATTTGACAGTTTTATGACTTAAACACGCATCATTTGACAGATAAATTCCCTGTGAAATGAGGATTCTTGAGTTCTGTAACGTTTCTCTTTTCACATTTCCCTGTGAATGAACGGGATTCTTTCAGGAAGCTTCTGCCGAACGGGAAAAGTGACTCCGAAAAACCATTTCACTCTTGGAAAACTCAACTCAAATAATAATAATAACAATGATTATCGATTAACTAAAAGATCGGATGCAGTGGGTTGAAGGGGGCGTGTCTGGGGGGAAGGTGACAGTCTCGGGAATTGCTCTAAACACAAGGAAAACTTTGATAAACTGTTGAAAGTTCATTTTGCACACAACGTAACACAAACACACGTGTTTTGGTGTGTTTGTGTTACGTTGTGTTTGTGTTACGTTGTGTTTGTGTACGTTTGTGTTACGTTGTGTTTTTGGTACGTTGTGTTTGTGTTACGTTGTGTTTGTGTTACGTTTTGTGTTGTGTGTTACGTTGTGTACGTTGTGTTTGTTTACGTTGTGTTTGTGTTACGTTTGTGTTACGTTGTGTTTGTGTTACGTTGTGGTTGTGTTACGTTTGTGTTACGTTGTGTTTGTGTTACGTTGTGTTACGTTGTGTTTGTGGTACGTTGTGTTTGTGTTACGTTGTGTTTGTGTTACGTTGTTTGTTTACGTGTTACGTTTGTGTTACAGTTCGTCACGTTGTGTTTGGTACGGTTGTGTTTGTGGTAGGTTGTGTTTGTGTTATGTTTGATACGTTGTGTTTGTGTTACGTTGTGTTTGCTGTTACGTTGTGTTTGTGTTACGTTGTGTTTATGTTACATTCTGTGTTTGTGTTACGTTGTGTTTGTGGTACGTTGTGTTTGGGTACTTGTGTTTGTGTTTACGTTGTGTATGTGTTACGTTGTGTGTTTGTGTTACGTTTGTGTAACGTTGTGTTGTGTGTTACGTTGTGTTTGTCTTACGTTGCGTTTGTCTTACGTTGCGTTTGTGTACGTACGTTGCGTTTGTGTTACGTTGCGTTTGTGTTACGTTGCGTTTGTGTTACGTTTGTGTTACGTTTGTGTTACGTTGTGTTTGTGTTATGTTTGTGTTACGTTTGTGTTACATTGTGTTTGTGTTACGTTGCGTTTGTGTTACGTTGCGTTGTGTTTACGCTTGCGTTTGTGTTTACGTTGCTGTTTGTGTTACGTTGTGGTTTGTGTTACGTTTGTGTACGTTGTGTTTGTGTTTGTGTTGTTACGTGTGTTACGTTGTGTTTGTGTTACGTTGCGTTTGTGTTACGTTGCGTTGTGTTACGTTGCGTTGTGTTGTACGTTGCCGTTTGTGTTACGTTGCGTTTGTGTTTACGTTGCGTTTAGTGTTACATTGTGTTTGTGTTTGTGTTTGTGTTACGTTGTGTTTGTGTTACGTTGTGTGTTTACGTGCGTTTGTGTTGTACGTTGCGTTGTGTGTTACGTTGTGTTTGTGTTACGTTGCGTTTGTGTTACATTGTGTTTGTGTTACGTTGTGTTTGTGTTACGTTGTGTTTGTGTTACGTTGTGTACTCGTTTTCAGAATCATTAAAGATTCATGAGTTTTGGTTTCACAGTTTTAAAACAGAAAACACAAAACCAGACGCTTTAAACTGGAACCTGATCCAGACCTGGGACTCACCGGGTCTCGTCCTGATCCTGGTTCTGATTCCTGGTCTGAGTACTGGTCTGAGTTCTGGTCTGAGTACTGGTCTGAGTACTGGTCTGAGAGTACTGGTCTGAGTTCTGGTCTGAGTACTGGTCTGAGTACTGGTCTGAGTTCTGGTCTGAGTACTGGTCTGAGTTCTGGTCTGAGTTCTGGTCTGAGTACTGGTCTGAGTACTGGTCTGAGTACTGGTCTGAGTACTGGTCTGTACTGTCTGAGTACTGGTCTGAGTACTGGTCTGAGTACTGGTCTGGTCTCAGTCTGATCCTTGAGTCCAGGTCTGAGTACTGGTCCTGGTTAAATTCAAATTTAGGTTCAAATCTAGAAATGTGAATTTTGATTTTGATTCTGGGCTAGATCCTGGTCTCTATCTCGGTCTTTCCCCTGTTTGGTTCCTGGTCCTGTTCTTGGTCTTGTTCCTGGTTTTGTTCCTGGTCTTGTTCCTGGTCTTGTTCTTGGTTGTTCCTGGTTCTGTTCTTGGTCCCGGTCTTGTTCCTGGTCTTGTTCCTGGTCTTGTTCCTGTTCCTGGTCTAGTCCCGGTCTGAACCCGGTCTTTGTGTAAATGAAAAGCAGATATTGATCTCAGATGTTTGTATTGATCCTGAAACACTGAAGCTCTCGACACAAACATGATTAAAGAGTTATTACGGAACATTTCATTACGGCTCAAACTCAAACAACGGAACGTTTGTCAATGATGATAATAATAAATAATAATAAATAATAATAATAATAATAGTAATAATAATAATAATAATAATATTAATAATAATAATATTAATAATAATAATAATAATAGTACTAATAATGATGATAATAATAATAATGATAATAATAATAATAATTGTAATAATAATAATAATAATAATAATAATAATAATAATAATAATAGTAATAATAATGATGATAATAATGATAATAATAATAATAATAATAATAATAATAATAATAATAATAATAATAATAATAATAATAATAATAATAATAATAATAATCACTAAACAGTCTATGAGAAAATCTGTTTCAAAGTTAAAACGACAGATTTAATTTCACCAAAACAAAGTTACAAATAATGACGTTTAAATGTTTGTCTAATTATGACTCAGTTTAATGAGGAAAAGCCGAGGTAAATATTGTGTCACTTTATGTCAGATTGTGAAGAAAAGTTGGAAAATAAAAGCGAATGACAGGAAGTGGAGCCGCTGTAAAACACAACATTTCGATTCACTTTCAACTAAATGTTTGGGACTTTTGCTTTTGGAGAGGCAGTTTTCATGTTTGTCAATGACATAAGTGAAATGATCAAACACATTCTAAAGTAACAGTACCATGTGACAGGCACCATGTGACAGGCACCATGTGACAGGCACCATGTGACAGGCACCATGTGACATGTGATTAAGTATGCACAGGTTACACTATAAAAACCCCGTAAAAGCTTCTGTTCAGGTGGAAATGAGACCACATCTGTTTGAGAAGCAGGAAGTTAGCACGCTACGGTTTGTTAGCATGCTACGGTTTGTTAGCATGCTACGGTTTGTTAGCATGCTACGGTTTGTTAGTATGCCACTGCTTGTTAGCATGCTACAGTATGTTAGCATGCTACTGTTTGTTAGCATGTTAATGTTTGTTATCATGCTTCTGTTTGTTAGCATGCTTCTGTTTGATAGATGCTTCTTTGTTAGCATGCTTCTGTTTGTTAGCATGTTAATGTTTGTTAGCATGCTTCTGTTTGTTGCATTTGTTCTGTTTGTTAGCATGTTAATGTTTGTTATCATGCTTCTGTTTGTTAGCATGCTTCATGTTTGTTAGCATGCTTCTGTTTGTTAGCATGTTAATGTTTGTTAGCCTGCTTCTGTTTGTTAGCCTGCTTCTGTTTGTTAGCATGCTACTGTTTGTTAGCATGTTAATGTTTGTTATGTTATGTTTGTTATCATGCTTCTGTTTGTTAGCATGCTTCTGTTTGTTAGCATGCTTCTGTTTGTTAGCATGCTTAATGTTTGTTAGCATGTTAATGTTTGTTAGCCTGCTTCTGTTTGTTAGCATGCTACTGTTTGTTAGCATGTTAATGTTTGTTATCATGCTTCTGTTTGTTAGCATGCTTCTGTTTGTTAGCATGCTTCTGTTTGTTAGCATGTTAATGTTTGTTAGCCTGCTTCTGTTTGTTAGCATGCTTCTGTTTGTTAGCATGTTAATGTTTGTTAGCATGTTAATGTTTGTTAGCATGCATGTTACTGTTTGTTAGCATGCTACTGTTTGTTAGCATGCTGTTTTTAGCATGCTTCTGTTCTTTAGCATGCTACTGTTCTTTAGCATGCTACTGTTCTTTAGCATGTTAATGTTTGTTAGCATGTTAATGTTTGTTAGCATGCTTCTGTTTGTTTAGCATGTTAATGTTTGTTAGCATGTTAATGTTTGTTTGTTAGCATGCTTCTGTTTGTTAGCATGCTTCTGTTTGTTAGCATGCTTACTGTTTGTTAGCATGCTACTGTTTGTTAGCATGCTTCTGTTTGTTAGCATGCTACTGTTTGTTAGCATGTTAATGTTTGTTAGCATGCTACTGTTTGTTAGCATGCTTCTGTTTGTTAGCATGCTACTGTTCTTTAGCATGCTACTGTTCTTTAGCATGTTAATGTTTGTTAGCTTTACCCGGCACAGTAAAACTGGTGAAAAGTGCGTATAAACGTTCAGGAGCGTGAGCCACAAGGTGGAGCTGAGTATTTTACAACATTTGAAAGACAGGCCAATCACGTTCCAATTTTCACGGGACGAGTGTGATTATACCTGCCACTTCTGCCTCAGTCTGCCCCGGGGCGACTGAGGCTCAGAAAACAGAACAAAGCCGGCGCTCGGAGCCTGGCGCAGCTTAACGTGATTTCAGCCTAACGTTTGGTGTTTGGTGGCTTCTGGACGTAATAATATTGAGAGTTTATGGACTCTGATGGACTCTCCTCTGCTTCTCCCTCGTCTTCCTCTTCGTCTTCCTCTGCGTCTGGGATGAGATTAGCCCCAAGCCGGACTTAAAAGCCCGTCCGTAACCACATTACAGTCTCAGTGCGGTAACTGGACCCTGCGGCTCCAGACATTACGGCTTTCTGTGATGGACTCTTGCTCTGCTCGCGGTGGACATCCGAAGCCGTGTTTTGGCCGCCGGCTTCCGTTGGTCTAAACTTCGCAGAGCGGCGTGTCCGGTTTCTGTTTGGTCGCTCCGGTTTGTGCGTCCGGTGTCGGCGTGAGAGCCGTGAGAGCCGCGAGAGCCGTGATCGCGTTTGTATCGAGCGATGGTCCATTTCCACGGTTCTGCTGCTGCTCGCGGTGAATCTGTGGTGAAACACGGCACAAAACCGGACTAAACCAGGACTAAACAGGACTAAACCGGGACTAAACCAGGCAAAAGACCAGGACTAAACCGGGACTAAAACCAGGACTAAACCGGGCAAAAACCAGGACTAAACCGGACTAAAACCAGGCAAAAGACCAGGACTAAACCAGGGACTAAACCAGGACTAAACTGGCAAAAGACCAGGACTAAACCGGGACTAAAACCAGGACTAAACCAGGACTAAACAGGACTAAACCGACTAAACCAGGACTAAAACCAGGCTAAAAAAAGACCAGGACTAAACCGGGACTAAACCAGGACTAAACCAGGACTAAACTACTAAACCGGGACAAACCGGGACTAAACCAGGACTAAACCGGGACTAAACCAGGCAAAAAGACAGGACTAAACCAGGACTAAACCAGGACTAAACCGGGACTAAACCGGACTAAACCAGGACTAAACCGGACTAAACCAGGCAAAAAAGACCAGGACTAAACCAGGACTAAACCAGGACTAAACCAGGACTAAACCGGGACTAAACCAGGCAAAAGACCAGGACTAAAACCGGACTAAACCAGGACTAAACCAGGCAAAAAGACCAGGACTAAAACCGGACTAAACCAGGCAAAAGACCAGGACTAAACCGGACTAAACCAGGACTAAACCGGGACTAAACGGGACTAAACCGGGACTAAACCAGACTAAACCAGGCAAAAGACCAGGACTAAACCGGGACTAAACCAGGCAAAAAAGACCAGGGCTAAACTGGACTAAACCAGGACTAAAACCGGGCAAAAGACTAAACCAGGACTAAACCAGGGCAAAAGACCAGGACTAAACTGGGACTAAACCGGGCAAAAGACTGGGACTAGACCGGGACTAAACCGTGACTAAAGTGGGACCAAACCGGGACTAAACCAGGCAAAAGACCTGGACAAAACCAGGACTAAACCCGGCCTAAACCAAGACTAATCTAGGATTAAACCAGGACTAATCCAGGACTAAACCAGGACTATACTGGACTACACCAGGTCTAAACCCGGTCTACACAAGGTTTAAACCAGGTCTAAACCAGGACTTAACCCATTATCGAGGTGATTTATGTGAGCGGGCGTGTCCAGATTCTTGTTACAGAAGATGTGGAGGTCGCGAGGTCACAATCTGCCTCCTTAAACTCGAGTCCTGGATCGATACTCTGTGGATCCTTGTGGGTTTCTCCTTTCGCTCAGACGCACTCTTTATGTGGTTAAGAGTTCATCAAGAAGTAACAAGTCCAGCTGTTCCTCAGGCTCGTTTCATCTCACTTCAGACACACGCGTTTGGATGGGCTGAAGAGACCTTTTCCTCAAGAGCAAACATCATCCGAAAGTCCTTCAGAACCAAACCCGGTCCAAACCAGGTCTCACCCCGGTCCAAACCAGATCTCACCCCGGTCCAAACCAGATCTCATCCCGGTTCAAACCAGGCCTAAACCAGGTCAGGTCTGGGTGTGTTTGTGCTGCAGATGTTGGAGCTGTTGTGGACAGATGAGCTGAAGAGAGAAAGAGTCAAACACAGAGAGAAAAACGAACACACGAGTCAAACGAGACCAAGAGCTGCTGCAGAGACGAGACATCTGCACCGGACTGTGCTAGACCGCTTTAGACCCGCTTTAGACCCGCTTTAGACGCTTTACCCGCTTTGACCGCTTTGGACCCGCTTTAGACCCGTTTAGACCCGCTTTAGACCCGCTTTAGAACCCGCTTTAGACCCGCTTTAGACCCGCTTTGGACCCGCTTTGGACCCGTTTAGACCCGCTAGACCCGCTTTAGACCCGCTTTAGACCCGCTTTAGACCCGCTTTAGACCCGCTTTAGACCCGCTTTTTAGACCCGCTTTAGACCCGCTTTAGACCCGCTTTTAGACCCGCTTTAGACCCGCTTTAGACCCGCTTTAGACCGCTTTAGACCCGCTTTAGACACGCTTTAGACCCGCTTTAGACCCGCTTTAGACACGCTTTAACACGCTTTAGACACGCTTTAGACACGCTTTGGACCCGCTTTGGACACGCTTTGCGACCGCTTTGGACCCGCTTTGGACCCGCTTTGGACCCGCTTTAGACACGCTTTAGACCCGCTTTTAGACCGCTTTAGACCCGCTTTAGACCCGCTTTAGACCCCTTTAGACCGCTTTAGACCCGGTTTAGACCCGCATTTTTTAGACCCGCTTTTTTAGACCCGCTTTAGACCCGCTTTAGACCCGCTTTAGACCCGCTTTAGACCCGCTTTAGACCCGCTCTTTAGGACCCGCTTTAGACCCGCTTTAGACCCGCTTTAGACCGCTTTAGTCCCGCTTTAGTCCCGCTTTAGACCCGCTTAGACCCGCTTTTTAGTCCCGCTTTAGACCCGCTTTAGACCCGCTTTAGACCCGCTTAGACCCGCTTTAGACCGCTTTAGCTTTAGACCCGCTTTTAGACCCGCTTTAGACCCTTTAACTTTAGTCCTGCTTTAGTCCCTCCGCTTTAGACCCGCTTTAGCTTTAGTCCGCTTTAGTCCTGCTTTAGACCCGCTTTAGACCCGCTTTAGACCCGCTTTAGACCCGCTTTAGTCCTGCTTTAGACCCGCTTTAGACCCGCTTTAGACCCGCTTTAGACCCGCTTTAAACCGCTTTAGACCCGCTTTAGTCCTGGTTTAGTCCCGGCTTTAGACCTGCTTTAGACCCGCATTAGACTCGCTTTAGACCCGCTTAGACCCACTTTAGACCCGCTTTAGACCCGCTTAGACCCGCTTTAGACCTGCTTTAGACTCGGTTTAGTCCTGGTTTAGTCCTGGTTTAGTCCGCTTTAGACCTGCTTTTGACCCGCTATAGACCTGCTTTAGACCCGCTTTGGACCCGCTTTAGTCCTGGTTTAGTCCCGCTTTAGACCCGCTTTAGAACCCGTTTAGACCTGCTTTAGACCCGCTTTAGACCTGCTTTAGACCTGCTTTGGACCCGCTTTAGTCCTGGGTTTAGTCCCGCTTTAGACCCGCTTTAGACTCGCTTTAGACCTGCTTTAGACCCGCTTTAGAACCCGTTTAGACCTGCTTTAGACCCGCTTTAGTCCTGGTTTAGTCCCGCTTTAGACCTGCTTTAGATCCGCTTTAGACCTGGTTTAGTCCCGCTTTGGACCTGTTTTAGACCCGCTTTAGACCTGCTTTAGTCCTGCTTTAGATCTGTTTTAGATCTGTTTTAGATCTGTTTTAAACCAGGTCTAAAACAGATCTGTTTTAGATCTGTTTTAGACCTGGTTTAGATCTGGTTTAGATCTGTTTTAGTCCTGGTTTAGACCTGGTTAAGAATCTGTTTTAGTCCTGTTTTAGACCTGGTTTAGATCTGTTTTAGTCCTGGTTTAGACCTGGTTTAGATCTGTTTTAGTCCGTGTTTTAGACCTGGTTTAGATCTGGTTTAGACCTGGTTTAGATTCTGTTTTAGTCCTGGTTTCCTGACTTGGTTTAGACCTGTTTAGATCTGTTTTAGACCTGGTTTAGACCTGTTTAGATCTGTTTAGACCTGGTTTAGATTTAGATCTGTTTTAGACCTGGTTTAGACCTGGTTTAGATCTGTTTTAGTTTCCTAGACTTGTTTTAGACCTGGTTTAGATCTGTTTTAGACTGGTTTAGACCTGGTTTAGATCTGTTTTAGACCTGGTTTTGGACCTGTTTTTAAATCTGTTTTGACCTTGTTTAACCTGGTTTAGACTGGTTGAGACTGGTTTAGACCTGTTTAATCTGTTTAGACTGTTTAGACTGTTTAGATCTGTTTTAGACCTGGTTAGACTGGTTTTAGACCTGGTTTTAGACCTGGTTTTGATCTGTTTAGACCTGGTTTAGACCTGGTTTACCTGGTTTAGACCTGGTTTAGATCTGGTTTAGACCTGGTTTAGACCTGGTTTAGATTGTTTTAGACCTGGTTTAGACCTGGTTTGATAGACCTGGTTTAGACCTGGTTTAGATCTGTTTAGACCTGGTTTAGACCTGGTTTAGATCTGTTTTAGACCTGGTTTAGATCTGATCTGTTTTAGACCTGGTTTAGACCTGGTTTAGATCTGTTTTAGTCCTGGTTTTAGACCTGGTTTAGACCTGGTTTAGATCTGTTTTAGACCTGGTTTTAACCTGGTTTAGACCTGGTTTAGATCTGTTTTAGACCTGGTTTAGACCTGGTTTAGATCTGTTTTAGACCTGGTTTAGACCTGGTTTAGTTTAGTTGAAATCTTCTGTGAATTTGAAACAGAATAAAAACTCAAAGCGGAAACAATGAGAGAAACTACAGTGAACTTTGACCCCGGCCTACTCCTGACCCCGACTTCTGACACTGAACTCAGCAGGATGCAGACAAACAGGAAGTCCAGACCAGGATCCGGCTCAGTTCAGACCAGGATCCGGCTTAGTCCAGACCAAGATCAGGCTCAGATCAGGCTCAGATCAGGCTCAGATCCGGCTCAGATCCGGCTCAGATCCGGCTCAGATCCGGCTCAGATCCGGCTCAGATCCGGTCCAGTGGTGTTGTGCCACGTCTCGTTTTAAAGCGTTTAAAGAGTTAATTTGACATTGACACGAAATACAACCTTAGCATAGTTAGCATAGTTAGCATAGTTAGCATAGTTAGCATAGTTAGCATAGTTAGCATATTTAGCATATTTAGCATAGTTAGCATAGTTAGCATAGTTAGCACAGTTAGCATAGTTAGCACAGTTAGCACAGTTAGCATAGTTAGCATAGTTAGCATAGTTAGCTAATGGAAGGCTTTTGGTCCAGACTCGGTCACATTTCCTGACCCAAAGCTCTAATTCGAACTAAAAGAATGGTTTCTGAACCTTGTACTAATTGAATCTTGATTGTGAAAGAATATATTTCCACGTCAGAGTTTGTGTTCCGAACTCAAACGAGTGATAAAAACAAAGACCGGGTTCAAATCAGCTAAAATGCAGGTCGGTTGAACTTCATTTATTGATAACGTTCATAAAGCAACGTTTAAAAGTGAATTTTTGCTTTGTTTACATTAGCGCCTGTAGCAGTTAGCAACATTAGCATTACTGTGCATTTCTGACAGCAGGAGGTCAGAAGCAGCACAGACGGTGTTTACACCAGCGTGGGTGATGGTTAATGGTTAGAGGTCATTGGTTAGAGGTTAGAGGTCATTGGTTAGAGGTTAGAGGTCATTGGTTAGAGGTTAGAGGTCATTGGTAAATGGGTAATGGTTCTTGGTTAATGGTTCTTGGTTAATGGTTATTGTTTAATGGTTAATGGTTATTGGTTAATGGTTATTGGTTCTTGGTTAATGGTTATTGTTTAATGGTTAATGGTTCTTGGTTCTTGGTTCTTGGTTAATGGTTATGGGTTAATGGTTCTTGGTTCTTGGTTAATGGTTCTTGGTTAATGGTTCTTGGTTAGAAGTTATAGGACTTGCTGATGCTGAGTTATTGTAAAGTTATCTAAAGTAACAAAACCAAATCAACATCATTAACATATCATTAACATATCATTAACATAACGATCGCAGAGACAAAAGTGTGGTTTTACTGGATGTTTATATTAGCGATGTTCTCGGCTAACGCTAACGGACTGGCCCACCCTAACCGTCGCACCGGTTTGGTTCTTTTGGCGCTGTAAACCGGGCCAAGAGTCCGACAGGTTCTGGGTCTGGGACGTGTCCGTCGCAGTCTGAATTCTTCGTCTAAAGACGAGTGTGAAAGGTCACGTTTGTGAGGAGCCGCTTCGACACAAGTACAAACACACTTCCTCCTTTGGAAACGCCGCTTCCACAGATTAACCCCTGATGACTTTCCCCCTCTGACCCCGTCTGAAGCCCCCCGGAGCCCCCCACAGTGAGCCGGACTCTCTAATGAGCCGGGCTTTGTTTGAGCCGGAGTTTCAGAGGAAGTGAAGAGGAAGTGAAGAGGAAGTGCAGCAGGTGAAGCTCCGAGTGAGACCTCAGAACCCCGTCAGACCAAAACAACCCTCAGTGAGAAACTGCTTGTTTCACACAAACAAGAGCCGACCTGTTTCCTCTGCTTCCTGTTTCCTCTGCTTCCTGTTTCCTCTGCTTCCTGTTTCCTCTGCTTCCTGTTTCCTCTGCTTCCTGTTTCCTCTGCTTCCTGTTTCCTCTGCTTCCTGTTTCGCCTCGCTTCTGTTCCTGCTTCGTTCCTTGCTTTCCCCTCTAGTTCCTCTCCTCTTGGCTCCTGTCTCTCCTCTCTCCTCACCTGTCAGCCCTCTCTCTTCTCCTTAGACTTGAGGACCCTGTCTTTCACTCTCTCCTCAGACCTTGTGGGCCCCTCTCTCTCTCCTCAGCCCTGCCCCTCTCCTTCTCTCAGCCTGTGGGCCCGGCTCAGTCTAATTGCTGAAGTTCAGTTGTCGCTCAAACACGACAAAGCATACTGGTCCTGACTGACACGAGGCCATCCACGTCCGCTCTCTCTACCCCATCTCCTCCCCCTCTCCCCCCCTCCCCCCTCTCCTCCCCTCTCCCATCTCTCCCCCCTCCCCTCTCCTCCCCCCCTCCCCCCCTCTCTAGCATCTCTCCCCTCTTCCCCTTTCCCCCTCTCCCCCATCTCCCCCTCCCCCCTCCCCTCTCCCCCCCTCTCCCTCTCCTCCCCCTCTCCCTCTCTCTCCCTCTCTCCCCCCTCCCCTCCCCTCCCCACTCTCCTCTCCCTCTCCCCTCTCTCCTCCCCCCCTCTCTTTACACGTAACACCATAATATTAGGCTTTCCTGAACCTATCTGAGTCTCAACTGCTCTCCAGAGGTTAGCCCCTTCCGCCAAGACAGCTCTGACCAATCAAAAACACTGTTAAAGGGTCATAATATGTTGTATATAATATAATATTTTCGTTCAAACGCATTATATCACTAACAGTTAGCCTCGCACTAGCATCTGTAACGCGGACAAACCTGATAAAACCAGGTTAACCAAGACTAAACCAGGCAAACCAGACTGAAACCATCTAAACCAGTCTTAAACAGGTCTAACAGCTGAACCAGGGAGTAAACCGCAACCAACTTAAACCAGAAAACCGTCAAACCAATGACCAGGAGTAAACAGTCTAAACCAGACTAAAACCAGTCTAAACCAGGTCAACCATCTAAACCAGGACTGAACAGGAGTAACCAGGCTAACCAACTAACCAGTCTAAACCAGTCTAAACCAGACTAAACCAGGACTAAACCAGACACCAGGATAAACAGGTCTAACCAGACTAAACCAGGTCTAACCGACTAACCAGGTCAAACCAGACTAACCAGGAGTAAACCAGTCAACGCCAGACTAACCATCTAAACCAGTCTAAACCAACTGAACCAGAGTAACCAGTCTAAACCATACTAACCAGTCTAAACCAGTCTAAACCAGACTAACCAGGACTAACCTGACTAAACCAGGTCTAAACCTGGCTAAACCAGGTCTAAACCAGATGAACCAGGACTGAACCAGAGTAAACCAGGTTAAAGCCAGGACTAAAAACCAGTCTTAAACCAGGTTCAAAACCAGTCTAAACCAGGACTGAAACCAGATAAACCAGTCCTAACCAGCTAACCAGTCAACGTCTAACCAGACAACCAGACTAAACCTGATAAACCAGTCTAAACCAGACAACAGGACTAAACAGTCATAAACCAGGATTAAACCAGACTAAACCTGACTAAACATGACTAAACAGGTTCTAAACCAGACTAACCAGGAGAAACCATCTAAACCAGACAAACCAGTCTAAACCAGGACTAAACCAGTCTAACCCGACTGAACCAGGTAAACAGTCAAACAGGACTAAAACCAGTCTAAACCAGTCTAAACCAGGTCTAAACCAAAACCAGGACTGAACCAGGAGTAAACCAGGTCTAACCAGGACTGAACCAGGTCTAACCCAGCTAAACCAGACTAAACCAGACTAAACCAGACTGAAACCAGGAGTAAAACCAGGTCTAAACCAGACAAACCAGGTCTAAACCAGACTAAACCAGTCTAAACCAGGTCTAAACCATGACTGAACAGAAAACCAGGTCTAAACCAGGACTAAACAAAGTCTAAACCAGACTAAACCAGGTCAAACCAGACTGACCAGAGTAAACCCAGAGTAAACCAGGTCTAAACCAATAAACCAGGTCTAAACCAGCTAAACCAGTCTAAACCAGGACAACCAGAGTTAAACCAGGTCTAAACCAGGACTAAACAGGTCTAAAACCCAGTCGAACCAGGACTAAACCATGACTAACCTGGACTATAACCAGGTCAAACGGACTCCAGACCTAAACTGGACGAAACGCAGGTTTCTAAAACCCAGACTAAACCAGGACTAACCAGGCTTCTAAACCAGTCTTAACCGTCTAAACCAGCGACTGAAACAGGAGTAAACCAGGTGCTAAACCAGTCTAACACGTCTAAACCAGGACTAAACCAGCTAAACCTGACTAAACCAGGTGCTTCTCTTTCCGTAAACCAGACTAAACCAGGACTTAAACCTGACTAAACCAGTTCTAAACCAGGACTAAACCAGGACGTACAACCTGAACTACCAGGTCTAAACCGACTACCGAAACCAGGCCTGACAGGAGGTAAACGCAGTCAAAACCAGGACTAAACCAGGTCTAAACCAGGTCTAAACCAGGTCTACCAGGACTGAACCAGATACCAGGTCTCAACCAGGACTAACCAGGTCCTATGACCAGGTCTAAACAGACCCTAAACCAGGACTAACCAGACTAAACCTTGGACTTAACCAGGTTCCTCTAAACCAGGATGACCGAGTAAACCAGTCTAAACCCAGGACTAAACCAGGCTAAACCAGTCTAAAACCAGGTCTAAACCAGACTAACACATGTCTAAGCAGATCTGAACAGAAAACCAGGTCTTAAACCAGACAACCAGGACTAAATCCAGACTAACCAGGTCTAACCAGGACTAAACCAGACTGAACCAGGAGAAACAGGTCTAAACCAGACTAAACCAGGTCTAACCAGTCTAAACAGACTACAACCAGGTCTAACCAGTCTACACCAGACTACCAGACTAAACCTGGACTAAAACCAGGTCTAAACCAGGACTAAACCAGGACTAACCAGGTCTAAACAGGACAAACCAGACTAAACCCTGGACTAAACCAGGTCCCAACCGACTGAACCAGGGTAAACCAGTCTAAATACCAGCACTAAAACCAGTCTAACCAGGTCTAACCAGTCTAAACCAGACTGAACCATGTCTAAAGCAGGTCTGAACCAGGAGTAAACCAGTCTAAACCAGACTAAACCGGACTAAACCAGCACTAAACCAGTCTGAACCAGACTAACCAGACTAAACCAGGACTAAACCAGTCTAAACCACGGTCTAAACCAGTCTGAACCACTCTAAACCAGGGTCTAAACCAGGACAAACACAGTACAAAAAACCAGACTTAACCTGGACTAAACCATTCAAACCAGACAAAGCCAGGACTTAAACCTGGACTAAACCATGTCTAAACCAGAACTGAACCATGTCTAAAGCAGGTCTCGAACCAGAGTAAACCAGGTCTAACCAGACTAAACCAGGACTAAACCAGGATTAAACCAGGTCTGAACCAGGACTAAACCAGTCTGAACCAGGACTAAACCATTCTGAACCGAGTAAAACCAGGTCTTGACCAGACTAAACCAGGTCGAACCAGAGTAAAACCAGTCAAACCAGACTTCAAACCAGGTCTAAACCAGGACTAAACCAGGACTAACCAGGTCTTAAACAGACTAAACCGACAAAACCAGGACTAAACCAGACTAAACCAGGACTAAACCAGGACTAACCAGGACTGAGCCGTGCCATCAGGTTCTCGTCTCCCCTCCTCGCTCTCGTTCATGTTGAAACTCTCTGAACAGATTGGAAAGTGTCTTGACCGCTGGGCCCAGTCTGACGAGAGCTAAATTTACCTCGTCTCGCTCAAACCTTTACACTCGCTCTGCAAAACACAAATAAATATACAAAATATAACCAAAATAAAAGAAAATAAAGACGTTGAGAGGCCAAGTGCGAAGAAGAAAAACGAAGAGCGTCAGCGCGAAAGAGACACGCATTTACTCAAGAGACCGTCTGGAAATAATGAAGAAGAGGTTTAGACCCGGTCCAGACCGGTTTACACCCGGTTTTAGACCCGTTACACCCGTGTACACCCGGTCAGACCCGGTTTACACCCGTTCAGACCCGTTTACACCCAGTTACACCCGCGTCCAACCGTTAACACCCGGTTTACACCCGTTCGAACCGTTTACACCCATTTTACACCCGGTCCCAGAACCGTTACACCCGCGTTACACCCGGTTCAGACCCGGTTTACACCCGGTTCAGGACCGTTTAACCACCCAGTTTACACCCGTCAGACCCGTTTACACCGGTTTACACCCAGTTTACACCACGTCCAGACCCGTTTACACCAGTTCAGACCGGTTAGACTTGGTTTAGACCCCAGTAAACCAGTTTAAACCCATTTTAGACCTGGTTTACAGCCGTCAGACCCGTTACACCGTTAGACCCGTTTACACCCGTCAACCCGGTTACACCCGTTCAGACCCGGTTTAGACTTGGTTTAGACCCAAGTTTAAACCCAGTTTAAACGTGGCATTTTTAGGACCATGGGTTTAGACCAGTTTTAGACCCAACTTATAGGCCCGGTTTGACACCGCGGTTTTAAGATGGTGTTTCACAATGTGTACAATCAGCAAATAAATTTGGACTAATCTTGAACTAACGAACCTGTCTGTTTTGACCTGTTTTGTCCTTGACTGTTGTAGTCCTTTGTCAGTCCTGTTGTGAGTGCCTGTTTTAGTTCCTGTTTAGTCCTGTTTATCCTGATTTACGTTTGTCTGTTGTAGTCCTTAGTCTGTTGTAGCTCTGTGTTCTGTGTATCCTGTTTATGTCTGTTTGTAGTCCTGTTGTAGTCCGTATCTTGTAGTCCTTATCGTTTTAGTCTGTTTTAGTCGTTGTCCTTTTTAGTCTGTTGTTAGTCTGTTGTGTCCTGTTTTAGTCACTTGTTTTAGTCGTAGTCTGTTTTATCTTGTATCTGTTTGTAGTCTGTGTAGTCTTTGTTGTCCTGTTAGTCTGGTAGTCCTGTAGTCCTGTTTTAGTCCTGAGTCCTGTTTAGTCCTGTTGTAAGTCCTGTTTAGTCCTGTTGTAGTCCTGTTGTAGTCCTGTTTTAGTCCTAGTCCTTTGTAGTCCTGTTGTAGTCCTGTTGTAGTCCGTTGTTTTAGTCCTGTTTAGTCCTGTAGTCCTGTTTTAGTCCTGTTGTTTAGTCCTGTTTTAGTCCTGTTTTAGTCCTGTTGTAGTCCTGTTGTAGTCCTGTTGTAGTCCTGTTGTAGTCCTGTTGTAGTCCTGTTGTAGTCCTGTTGTAGTCCTGTTGTAGTCCTGTTTTGGTCCTGTTGTGGTCCTGTTGTAGTCCTGTTGTAGTCCTGTTGTAGTCCTGTTGTAGTCCTGTTGTAGTCCTGTTGTAGTCCTGTTTTAGTCCTGTTTTAGTCCTGTTTTAGTCCTGTTGTAGTCCTGTTTTAGTCCTGTTTTAGTCCTGTTTTAGTCCTGTTGTAGTCCTGTTGTAGTCCTGTTGTAGTCCTGTTGTAGTCCTGTTTTAGTCCTGTTTTGGTCCTGTTGTGGTCCTGTTGTAGTCCTGTTGTAGTCCTGTTGTAGTCCTGTTGTAGTCCTGTTTTAGTCCTGTTTTAGTCCTGTTGTAGTCCTGTTTTAGTCCTGTTTTAGTCCTGTTGTGGTCCTGTTGTAGTCCTGTTGTAGTCCTGTTGTAGTCCTGTTGTAGTCCAGTTTCTCTTTGAGACCTGGCTCAATCCTAGTCCAGGTTTTGTTCTGATTGTTTTTGTTTATTTGAGTTTGTTATTTTTATTATTTTTATTTTATATTAATCATTAAATTAGCTTTAGCATTAGCATTAGCATTGACCAACAAACACCTGTTTTTTTCCCTACACAGAAGTTTCACTGGTGAAGTTTTCTCCTCATGTGAAAAGTCTCCGTCTTTATTCTCTGTGAACAGAAGCACGTGGCTAGCTCAGTGCTAGCTCAGTGCTAGCTCAGCATTAGCTCAGTGTTAGCTCAGTGTTAGCTCAGAATTAGCTCAGTGTTAGCTCAGCATTAGCTCAGCATTAGCTCAGTGTTAGCTCAGCAGTAGCTCAGTGTTAGCTCAGCATTAGCTCAGTGTTAGCTCAGCATTAGCTCAGTGTTAGCTCAGCAGTAGCTCAACATTAGCTCAGCATTAGCTCAGCATTAGCTACAAATGTACTGTTGTGCTAATGTTGCTAACGTCTACACGAAGCTATTGACAACAAAAGCAAAAGTTCACATTCAAATGTTGATTTATAATTTACATATGTAATCACACTGTCCGGGTTGATTTATTGGGTTTTAATCTTAGCTCAGTATTAGCTCAGTGTTAGCTCTGTGTTAGCTCATTGGTAGCTCAATGTTAGCTCATTGTTAGCTCAGGCAGTGAACAGTGAGAATGCTTCACCAAAGGATCAAAGTGTGATTATAAAGGACGTGTTTGTGTCTCAATGCTAACAATAACGCTAATGCTAATGTGGATGCAAAAAACATTTAAAAATAAAACTACTTAAAATAAAAAACTGAAATAATCTTCACATTAAAATCAGAGCCTTTACTTAAAATTGAATAGGTTGTTTCTTTAATGTAGAAACAGATTCAGTTTCATCTGGACTCGTTTCGACTCTGATCCAAGAGTCATTCTCAATCTGTGGAACGAGTCGAGAACTCAGGTTTATATCGTCCTCTGTGAAAGCCCCGCCCACAGGGCAGGACCTCTGATAATGGGCCATCAAAACCAATTGGGATGGGCCTATTGTTCACTGACTTTGGCTCCATCCTCCCTGAGATTCAACCTTCTGGTTGTTTATAATGTTTGCTGAAACCATGGAGACGCCGACAGATTGAATGACTCTCGGATCAGAGTCGGAACGTTTTGTTTTTCTAAAACAGTCCAACAATGGAGCCCTCCTGGACGAATGAGGGATTACACCGACTTGTTTATTTCATATTTTACAATTAAATGAAAGTTAGCATTAGCTGCATTAGCTAGTTCTAGAGTTTGTTGTAGGGCGGGACTTCCATGTTCAAACGCCAATCCTAATCGTGACCTCAACACGACCCGACGTGTGGAAAATGTGCCCATTGACTTTTTCTCTCATAAAATATGTTCCGTAGTGTTGCTTTTCCTGGAGGTGAGGCCTGAAATGTTCCGTAGTGTTGCTTTTCCTGGAGGTGAAGCCTGAGTCCTGCGTCAGTGATAATATTTACATTAGCATCGCATCTCCCGCCCACTCACCCAGACGGAGCATCCCATTGGCCGACTGCCACCAACACCGAGCTGCGATTGGACGACTGCCACCAGACTCCAGCCAGACGGAGAGGACCAACTGTTGGACGGAAACCAGGTCTAAACTCGGTCCAAACCAGGTCTAAACCAAGGATAAACCAGGTCTAAACTAGGACTAAACCAGGACTAAACCAGGACTAAACCAGGCCTAAACCAGGTCTAAACTAGGACTAAACCAGGTCTAAACCAGGCCTAAACCAGGTCTAAACTAGGACTAAACCAGGACTAAACCAGGTCTAAACCAGGTCTAAACCAGGCCTAAACCAGGTCTAAACAAGGACTAAACCAGGACTAAACCAGGTCTAAACTAGGACTAAACCAGGTCTAAACCAAGGCTAAACCAGGTCTAAAGCTGGACTAAAGTAAGACTAAACCAGGTTTAAACTAGGACTAAACCAGGTCTAAACCAAGACTAAACCAGGTCTAAACCAGGACTAAACTAAGACTAAATCAGGACTAAACTAGGACTAAATAAGGACTAAACCAGGTTTAAACTAGGACTAAACCAGGCCTAAACCAGGACTAAACCAGGACTAAACCAGGCCTAAACCAGGTCTAAACCAGGTCTAAACCAGGACTAAACCAGGACTAAACCAGGACTAAACCAGGTCTAAACCAGGTCTAAACCAGGATGAAAGTCTTACAATTCAAATTGAATGAAATGTTTTATCTTAAATCTGAACGTTTTATGGTTTGGGGCTAAAGCTGGACCAGACCTGACCCAGGATCCCGGGCCGGACAGATCTGGACCTGACCCAGGATCCCGGGCCGGACAGATCTGGACCTGACCCTCTCTGCAGTTTGTGTTTATTTAATCCTAAAAACGTGAATCGGATGATGAATTTTGTAATGTTAATGTTTTGGTGAAAGAGGCTGAGGACGACAAGCTAACAGGCTAAAGGCTAAAGGCTAAAGGCTAACGGCTAACGGCTAACGGCTAACAGACGGACCAAGGCCAGATGGAGCCGCGACGACACACAATACACACACAGTACACAACACACACATTACACACATTACACACACACACACACACACACGTTACACACAGTACACAACACACGCACAATACACATTGTACATAACACACACACACACACACACAATACACACAAAACACATACAGCACACACAACACACGCACAATACACAACACACACACACACAATACACACACAGTGCACAACACACAGTACACAACACACGCACAATACACAACACACAACACACACACACAACGACGATGAAAGAGTAATGACAACAGTGTAAAGTATTATGATTATTGTGATGATGATGATGATGATGACATTCTGAGGTCAATCCGTGTTTCTGGAGTCTGGGAGGGCATCCGACACGCTCTCTGTGGTTTGTCTGTTGTCGCGGTGCGTTTGTTGGTTTGTTGAGTGTGTTTTTGCGGAGTATCGGAGGTTCCGGGAGCAGACAGAGCTCTCACACCAAACGCCGCCAAAAAATGTGAGAAAAGCGTCTCCGAGTCTGGACTTTGTGTTACATTTACTGCCGACGGAGAGAGAGACGTTTAGTCCTGGTTTAGTCCTGGTTTAGTCCTGGTTTAGTCCTGGTTTAGTCCTGGTTTAGTCCTGGTTTAGTCCTGGTTTAGTTCCCTCCGACTCCTCTGTGTTTGTACAGGTTTAGTCCTGGTTTAGTCCTGGTTTAGTTCCCTCCGACTCCTCTGCGTTTGTACAGGTTTAGTCCTGGTTTAGTCCTGGTTTAGTTCCCTCTGACTCCTCTGCGTTTGTACAGGTTTAGTCCTGGTTTAGTCCTGGTTTAGTCCTGGGTTAGTCCTGGTTTAGGTTCTCTGACTCCTCTGCGTTTGTACAGGTTTAGTCCTGGTTTAGTCCTTGGTTTAGTTTCCTCTGACTCCTCTGCGTTTGTACAGGTTTAGTCCTGGTTTAGTCCTGGTTTAGTTCCTCTGACTCCTCTGCGTTTGTACAGGTTTAGTCCTGGTTTAGTCCTGGTTTAGTCCTGGTTTAGTCCTGGTTTAGTTCCTCTGACTCCTCTGCGTTTGTACAGGTTTAGTCCTGGTTTAGTCCTGGTTTAGTTTCCTCTGACTCCTCTGCGTTTGTACAGGTTTAGTCTGGTTTTAGTCTGGTTTAGTCCTGTTTAGTCCTGGTTTAGTCCTGGTTTAGTTCCTCGACCTCTCTGCGTTTGTACAGGTTTTTTAAGTCCTGGTTTAGTCTGGTTTAGTTCCTCCGACTCCTCTGCGTTTGTACAGGTTTAGTCCTGGTTTAGTCCTGGTTTTAGTCCTGGTTTAGTCCTGGTTTAGTTTCCTCTGACTCCTCTGCGTTTGTACAGGTTTAGTCCTGGTTTAGTCCTGGTTTAGTTTCCTCTGACTCCTCTGCGTTTGTACAGGTTTAGTCCTGGTTTAGTCCTGGTTTAGTTTTCCTCTGACTCCTCTGTGTTTGTACAGGTTTAGTCCTGGTTTAGTCCTGGTTTAGTCCTGGTTTAGTCCTGGTTTAGTTCCCTCCGACTCCTCTGCGTTTGTACAGGTTTAGTCCTGGTTTAGTCCTGGTTTAGTTTCCTCTGACTCCTCTGCGTTTGTACAGGTTTAGTCCTGGTTTAGTCCTGGTTTAGTTTCCTCAACTCTCTGCGTTTGTACAGGTTTAGTCTGGTTTAGTCTGGTTTAGTTCCTCCGACTCTCTGCGTTTGTACAGGTTTAGTCCTGGTTTAGTCCTGGTTTAGTCCTGGTTTAGTCCGGGTTTAGTCCTGGTTTAGGCCTGGTTTAGTTTCCTCTGATCCTCTTGCGTTTGTACAGGTTTAGTCCTGGTTTAGTCCTGGTTTAGTCCTGGTTTAGTCCTGGTTTAGTCCTGGTTTAGGCCTGGTTTAGTCCTGGTTTAGGCCTTGCGTTTAGGCCTGGTTTAGTTCTGGTTTAGTCTGGTTTAGGCCTGGTTTAGGCCTGGTTTAGGCCTGGTTCTTAGGTCCTGGTTTAGGCCTGGTTTAGGCCTGGTTATGGCCTGGTTTAGGTCCTGGTTTAGTCTGGTTTAAAAGGCCTGGTTTAGGCCTGGTTTAGTCCTGGTTTAGTCCTGGTTTAGGCCTGGTTTAGGCCTGGTTTAGTCCTGGTTTAGTCCTGGTTTAGGCCTGGTTTAGGCCTGGTTTAGGCCTGGTTTAGGCCTGGTTTAGGCCTGGTTTAGGCCTGGTTCATCTTTACTTTTACTCACGTTTTAAACCGTTTTGGACCCAAAAGTGTCCAAGCCTTTTGTCTAGTTTTAGTCCTCGTTTGGATCTGGTCACGGCCCAGTTTTAGTCCTGATTTAATCCAGTTCCAGAGTGATTTCCAGACCAAACCTGGACTAGAATGGGACAGAACCAGGACCAAACCAAGACGAACGTGAACGCACCCTTAGACCTAGTCTAGTCTTGTTTTAGTCCTGTCTGAGATACAGTCCTGGTCCAGTTTTAGCCCAGATTATGACTTGGTTTAGTCCTGGTTCAGTTTTAGTCCTAGTTTAGCCGTGGCCTTGAACAGTTTCAGTCCAGTTTTAGTCTTCTTCTCGTCTCTAGACCAGTTTTAGTCCTGGTTTAGTCCTGTTCCAGTCTTGACCTTGGTCCAACATTAATCTTCATTTTGGTGTTTTCCCCAAAGTGTCGTCACCTCTGGCTCTGATAAGACGCGGTGTTTGGACAGGTGTTTGGACAGATGTTTGGACAGATGTTTGGCTCCTCACACTCTCACAAACCCGTTCAAAGTCAAAGAAGCTTGGGCTTTTCCAGAAAACACCACAAACATGCTAAAAACCATCTCCAGTCTTCTGAACCTCTCTGTTCCGGGTCACAAACTCCTTAAAGTGGCGCCAAACGTCCAAAAGGGTGATGTTCCTTCAGGACCTGACCTCGTGCTCCTCGTCCTCGTCCGTCTTCATTTGGAAACGTTTCTTGGCTTCATCGTTCTTCTCCTGACGCTGTTTACGTTTGCAGATCTCACGGTTGGACTTTTTCACACAAACTTTGGGTTTCGGCTTCGAGACGAGACTCAGATGTTTGGAACGAACGACGATGAAACGCTCAGACTTTCCTCCTGAACCCGAAACGAAACCGACCCTGAACCGACCCAGTGCGACAGGAGATGGACCGAACTCGTATTCATAAATCTGAAATCCTCCGGAATGACACTTCCTCCTGAGGTCGATCTGACCTTTAGTCATTCAGAGTGTGTGAGGGGCGTGGCTAAAGCGTGCACAGGAACAGTTTTGCCTCATGTCTTTGCCTTCTCTCAAAGCCTCTAGAACCTCTCTTTATGGATCTCGTCAGACGCAAGAGGATTTGGGTCAGAATTAGGTTTTTGTGGAGGAATTGTTTGTTTGGTGAAGATTTCGAGCGTTGGGACATGAAAAGTTAGAATTGTATTATTTTTAACATTTTTGGGCCAAAGGTTTATTTTGGTCAATATATTCTTTCACATTCAGGACAAAGTAATGGTTAGGTTTATTATACTTTAGTTAAAATTAGAGCTTTGGGTTCTGTTGCCATGGCAGCTGCGGCGGCCATCTTGTGACTGGGAAAACAGCAACATTTGAAAAAATAAAATCATATAAAAACAGGGTGATATGTTTAAAGTGGCATGTGACCAAATATGTGACTTGACGTGTGACAGACATGTGACCGGGGGTGACCAGGCATGTGACCAAACATGTGACCAAACATGTGACCAAACATGTGACTTGACGTGTGACAGACATGTGACTGGACATGTGATCAGTGGTGACCAAACATGTGACAAAACATGTGACCAAACATGTGGCCAGGCATATGACCAAACATGTGACCAAAAATGTGACCAAACATGTGACTCGACACATCGGCTCTGAGAATCTTCTGCTGTTTTTAACTCCTTAAATCATCTCTAGTTTCGCTCCTGATTTTCTGTCGTCGTCACGATCAGTACAACTGCGTTCTGAGACCAGGAAGTAAACCGACAGCGTGTGCGTTGAAATGTGTCTCTTCAAAGTGGTGGCGCCATCTACTTCCTCCAAGGGGGAATTACACAGTTTATAGAGGTCCCAAAGTATTATATAATATTGTAAGTATTTTCTTTTTAGTTTGAAAACATCAAGAGCATGTTTAAAGGCGGATAAGAATAAAAATAATGCATCATATTTTCACTTTCTGTGCGGAAACATGTCCAATTAGAAAGTTTTATACTACGAATAAAGAGTTAACGTAACGCGATTAATCGTGATGAGTCATATTTCAAAAGTGTGATTAATCTGAGTATTTTTCAAACCAAAGTGACAGCACTACAACACTGGACTTTCCCGCTCTGCTTTACCCATGATGCTTTGGGGCTGGTGTGTATGCATTACCCATGATGCCGTGCGCTGACAGACGTGGCTGGGTCGCGGCTCCATCTGCTGCTGCTCTGTTCTGGATCCAGGTTCTAAAAATGCCTCAGGAACAGTTTGGACGCAGACGGAGCCATCTGTGAGAGCGCAGATGATTGACACGAGCCAAAAGAGCAAAGATAAACTCACAAACAAATAAATAACAGCTTTTACCGACACGTAGAAGTTTAAATCTGTCTTTTCTCTCCGGGAACCTGCTCCAACCAACATCTCATCTCCTACATCGTCTGTGACGCTCGTTAGAATCTAGGATGATGTTGTTTCAAGACACTAAAGCAAGCCTTGGTTTAGTCCTGGTTTACTCCTAGATTAGTCTCGGTTTACTCCTGGTTTAGAACTAGTTTAGTCCTAGTTTAGTCTCAGTTTACTCCTGGTTTACTCCTAGATTAGTCTCGATTTACTCCTGGTTTAGACCTGGTTTAGTCCTGGTTTAGTCCTGGTTTAGACCTGTTGTTTTAATCTTGTATTTTGGGTGAAACATTTGAACATAATATTGATGTTTGCACAAAGCGCAGATGTTTTCTGGAGACGAGGCGTCACTCGGAGCCGTGATTATTTATGAAGATTGAACACGTGAGGAGCTAATGTGGCGCTGTCACTTCACCTGCGTGTCACCATCATGATTACTGTGATCAACGTCTGAACGCCACGATCTGAGTCCGAGTGAGCGCTCCTGTCACTGCTCTGTCACTGCTCCTGTCACTGCTGTCACTGCCTGTACTACTGTGGCTGCAACCTGCGTGTCACATCATGATTACTGTGATCAACGTCTGAACGCCACGATCTGAGTCTGAGAGCGTCCCTGTCACTGCTCCTGTCACTGCTCCTGTCATGCCTGTCACTGCACCTGTCACTGCACCTGTCTGATTACTGTCAACTGTCTGCTCTGTCACTGGCTCTGTCACTGTCACTGCTCCTGTTCACTGCACTGCCTGTCCACTGTCACTGCACCTGTCAAACTGCACTGTCTGCAACCTGTCACTGCACCTGCGTGTCACCATCATGATTACTGTGATCAACGTCTGAACGCCACGATCTGAGTCCGAGTGAGCTCCTGTCAACTGCTCTGTCCTGCTCCTGTCAACTGTCACTCACTGTCACTGCACTGTCACTGCACCTGTCACTGCTCTGTCAACTGCCTGTCACCTGTCACTCCTGTCACTGCACCTGTCACTGCACCTGTCACTGCAAACCTGTCACTGCACCTGTCACTGCACCTGTCACTGCACCTGTCACTGCACCTGCTGTCACCATCATGATTACTGTGATCAACGTCTGAACGCCCACGATCTGAGTCCGAGTGAGCGCTCCTGTCACTGCACTGTCACTCAACTGCTCCTGTCACCTGGCACCTGTCACTGCACCTGTCACTGCTCCTGTCACTGCACTGTCACTGCTCCTGTCCTGCACTGTCATGCACCTGTCACTGCTCCTGTAACTGCATCTGTCACTGCTCCTGTCACTGCTCTGTCACTGCACCTGTCACTGCACCTGCCATGCACCTGTCACTGCACCTGTCACTGCTCCTGTCACTGCACCTGTCACTGCACTGCGTGTCACCATCATGATTACTGTGATCAACGTCTGAACGCCACGATCTGAGTCCGAGTGAGCGCTCCTGTCTGCTCCTGTCACTGCTCACCTGTCACTGGCACCTGTCACTCACTGCTCCTGTCACTGCACCTGTCACTGCACCTGTCACTGCCTGTCACTGCACCTGTCACTGCTCCTGTCACTGCACCTGTCACTGACCTGTCACTGTCACTGCACCTGTCACTGCTGTCACTGACTGTCACTGTCACTGCTCCTGTCACTGCACCTGTCACCTGCACACTGTCACTGCTCCTGTCACTGTCACTGCACCTGTCACTGCTCCTGTCACTGCAACCTGTCACTTCACCTTCACTGTACCTGTCACTGCCTGTCACTGCTCCTGTCACTGCACCTGTCACTGCTCCTGTCACTGCACCTGTCACTTCACCTGTCACTTTCACCTGTCACTGCTCCTGTCATTCATCGCCAAACTCTGACTCGATCTCGTGCTAAAGCGCCGTGTTTCCACTGATGCTAACTTATATGTTTAGCCTTAGCAACACAAAGCTAGCAAAGCACGTTAGCAACAGCTGTTTCCCTGTTTGTCCAAATGTGGTGTTTCCAGGTCAGAATGCGTCTGACATGATCCATAAAGAGAGGTTCAAACGCGGCGTCGAGGCTTTGCACACAAGGCAAAGACATGAGGCAAAACTGTTCCTGTGCACGCTTTAGCCACGCCCCTCACACACACAAACCTGGAATTACTGGCCGTCTTTTTGTCAATCACGTTTAGTCGCATTTCTCTGGCCTGTAGTCGAGTCGCTTTTATTTGCATTTTTGTCACTTTATGTCATATTTTTCTAGCTCTTTGGTTGCGTTTTAGTCGCTCTTTTGTCTCTTTTAGCCACGTCGCACGCACAAACTTGGAATTACTAAACGTCTTTTTGTCATTGGCTCAGATCGGCCTCAGGATTAAAAAGTATAATTCAGGAGGATGTAGATGTATTATGAAGGAAACGTGAGTGAAGTGGGAGATTGTTACACTCTTCAATAATATATGACTCAAGTAAGAGCAAAACTGTGGTGAAAGGAAACTACAAATGTATTAATAAGTGACTCTCCGCTGTGTTTGTGTTAGCGTAGCCTGTGTTAGCTGGGATTGGTGCTTTCGCCGCATGTGTGTGTTTTTAGCGTGTGTTAGCGTGCGTTAGCGTGTGTTAGCTGGTAGCTGTCAGACTCCCGCTGGGCTAAAGCAGCTCGTGTCAAACCTTCGTCAAACGCATGAATGAACCTCTCCCTCCGCGCGCTGCCTTCACTCCGGAAAATACTCAAATATGTCACGAGTGTGTGGCACCGCGGAGGGAGGAAAGGACTGTGCTTTTAGAGAGGGGGGAGGAACGGGGGAGGGGAACGGGGGAAGGAAGGGGGAGGGAGAGAGAGCGATGAGAAGGAAAAGAAAGGAAAAGGAGAGAGAAAAGAACGGAAAAGAGAGCAAAATGGTGGAAAGGGAGAGAGAAGGGAGGGAACAAAGGGAGACGCGAACAAAGAGAGTGTTGAGGTTTTATTTATTTTATTAGTGCACGTAACAGAACACTGGAATCTCGCGCCTTGCTCGCCCCCGTCTCTCTCCCCCTCTCTCCCCCGTCTCTCTCGCCCCTCTCTTCCCCTCTCTCTCCCCTCACTCTCTCCCCCCTCTCTCTCTCGCCCTTGCTCGCCCGTCCTCTCCCCTCTCTCTCCCCTCTCTCCCCTCTCTCTCCCCTCTCTCGCCCCTCACTCTCTCCCCCCTCTTCTCTCTCGCCCCTTGCTCCCCGTCCTCTCTCCCCCTCTCTCCCCGTCTCTCTCCCTCTCTCGCCCCTCTCTCCCCCGCTCTCTCTCTCGCCCCTTCTTGCCCTCTCTCTCCCCCTCTCCCCCCTCTCTCTCCCCCTCCCTCTCTCCCCCTCTCTCTCGCCTCTCTCTCTCCCCTCTCTGCCCTTGCTCGCCCAGTCTCTCTCTCTCTCGCCCCTCTCTCTCCCCCTCTCTCTCCCTCTCTCTCGCCCCTCTCTCTCTCCTCCTCTCTCTCCCCCCTCTCTCCCCTCTCCCTCTCTCGCCCTCTCTCTCTCCCCTCTCTCCCCCTCTCTCTCGCCCCTCGCTCGCCCTGCCGAGCCTGTCAAAGTAAAAAGCCTTTGTGTAAAAGCGTTGGCCTGACAGTTAAATAGCCTTCAAAATAAAAGCACGGTTTAACGCTGGACCAAAAGAGCGAGAGAGAAACGTGGAAATAAGAGCGAGGGGGGAGAGAGAGAGGGGAGAGAGAGAGGGGGAGAGAGGGGAGAGAGAGTGAGAGGGAGCGAGAGAGAGAAGAGAGAGAGAGAGTGGTGAGAGGGAGGAGAGGGAGCGAGAGGGAGAGAGAGAGAGAGGGAGAAGAGGGGAGAGAGAGTGAGAGGGAGAGAGAGGGGAGAGAGAGAGAGAGAGAGAGGGAGAGAGAGAGAGAGAGAGGGGAAGAGAGAGGGGAGAGAGAGTGGAGAGAGAGAGAGGGGAGAGAGAGGGGAGAGAGAGGGAGAGAGAGGGGAGAGAGAGGAGAGAAGGGGAGAGGTGAGAGGGAGAAGAGAGAGAGGAGAGAGAGGGGAGAGAGAGTGAGAGAGAGAGAGAGAGAGAGAGAGGAGAAGAGAGAAGAGAGAGAGAGAGAGAGGAGGGAGAGGGGAGAGAGCAGAGAGAGGAGAGAGAGAGAGAGAGAGAGAGAGAGAGAGAGAGAGAGAGAGTGAGGGAGCGAGAGGAGAGAGGAGAGAGAGAGGAGGAGGAGGAGGGAGAGAGAAGGGAGAGGAGAGAGGGGAGGAGGAGAGAGAAGGAGAGAGAGAGAGAGAGGAGAGAGAGAGGAGAGAGGAGAGAGAGGGAGAGAGAGAGAGGGAGAGAGAGAGAGAGGAGAGGAGGGGGAGAGAGGGAGAGAGAGAGAGGGGAGAGAGAGGGAGAGAGAGAGGAGAGAGGGGAGAGAGAGAGGAGAACAGAAGAGGAGTGGAGAGAATGGGAGAGGGAGGAGAGAGAGAGACGTGAGAGCTAGGGGGAGAGAGGGTCGGCTTCTCTGGCTCTCTGGCTCTCTGGCTCTGGCTCTCTCGCTCCGGCTCCGGCTCTCCGGCTCTCCGGCTCTCCGGCTCTCTGCTTCTCTCGCTCTGGCTCTCTGGCTCTTCGCTCGGCTCTCTCGCTCCGGCTCTCTCGCTCGGGCTCTCCCCCTCTCTGGCTCTCTCGCTCCGGCTCTCTGGCTCTCGGCTCTCTGGCTCTCTGGCTCTCCCCTCGTCCGGCTCTCCGGCTCCTCCGGCTCTCCGCTCTCTGGCTCTCTGGCTCTCTGGCCTCTCCGGCTCTCTGGCTCTCTGGCTCTCTCCTCTCGCTCTGGCTCTCTCCTGCTCTCCGGCTCTCCGGCTCTCGGCTCTTCTCTCTCTGGCTCTCTGGCTCCTGGCTCTCTGGCTCTCTCGCTTCGCTGGCTCTCCTGGCTCTCTGGTCTCCGGCTCTCCGGCTCTCTGGCTCTCTCGCTCTGGCTCTCTGGCTCTCTCGCTCTCTCGCTCTGGCTCTCTCGCTCCGGCTCTCTGGCCCTCCGGCCTCTCTGGCTCTCCGGCTCCGGTTCTTTCGATGCAGCTGTGCCAGGAGCTGTGCCAGGAGCTGTTTGTGTGGACCACCTTCTCCTGGTTGAGTTTGTGATGGACGTCTGGAGGAAAGTTTGCCTGGCTCTGAAACCGTGACGACGGTGGCTCCGGACCAGACTTCAGTCAAACTCTGGGCGAATCAGACTCAGGTGTAAAACAGTCGATAAAAGTCTGTCCTGAAGATCTCTCCATCACTAATGTCACTTTATTTTATGAACAAACACTTTGGGCACTTTCACGAGAAAACAAAGCTGTTCTCATCATTTCTGTGACGTTAGAGGAGTTTGGGTTGCTAGGCAACAGTTACAGAATTTCCAGTTTGATGTCATGATTTACAACCAGGAAGCGACGTTTTCAATCTTCTCTTAAGTCGCGGAGTCGTTGGAGTCGCCGGAGTCGCCGGAGTCGTTGGAGTCGGTGGAGTCGCTGGAGTCGCTGGAGTCGTTGGAGTCGTTGAAGTCGCTGGAGTCGTTGGAGTCGCTGGAGTCGTTGGAGTCGCTGGAGTCGCTGGAGTCGCTGGAGTCGCTGGAGTCGGCTGGAGTCGCTGGAGTCGTGGAAGTCGCTGGAGTCGCTGGAGTCGCTGGGTCGCTGGAGTCGCTGGAGTCGTTGGAGTCGCTGGAGTCGCTGGAGTCGCTGGAGTCGTTGGGAGTCGTTGGAGTCGTTGGAGTCGCTGGAGTCGCTGGAGTCGTGCTGGAGTCGTTGGAGTCGTTGGAGTCGTTGGAGTCCGTTGGAGTCGTTGGAGTCGCTGGAGTCGCTGGAGTCGTTGGAGTCGTTGGAGTCGCTGGAGTCGCTGGAGTCGTTGGAGTCGTTGGAGTCGTTGGAGTCGCTGGAGTCGTTGGAGTCGTTGGAGTCGCTGGAGTCTGGAGTCGTTGGAGTCGCGTCGCTGGAGTCGTTGGAGTCGTTGGAGTCGTTGGAGTCGTTGGAGTCGTTGGAGTCGTTGGAGCCAGTCTGACCGCAGATGTTTGGCCCAGGTTTGGTTTTTGGCTGTGAACTGTAAATTTGCGGTGAAAACAGCAGCAGAATGAGATGGTAAACTGCAGTAAGTCGATGTGATAAACAGGTTCACACGTCGAGTCTGGCTCAGCTCAGCCACATCTGCCTCCGACTTCGACAAACAACTCGAAGAGCAGCCGTCAGTCAAGTGCGGACAAGTCCTGGTTTAGAGCCGGTTTAGAACCGGGTTTGGACCTGTTTTAGACCTGGTTTAGTCCTGGTTTAGTCCTGGTTTAGACCTGGTTTAGTCCTGGTTTAGTCCTGGTTTAGACTTGGTTTAGTCCTGGTTTAGACCTGGTTTAGACCTGGTTCAGACCTGGTTTAGTCCTGGTTTAGTCCCTGGTTTAGACCTGGTTTAGGTTTGTTTTAGCCTGGTTTAGTCCTGGTTTAGACCTGGTTTTAAGTTTGTTTGCCTGGTTTTAGTCCCTGGTTTAGGGCCTGGTTTAGGCCTGGTTTAGACCTGGTTTAGTCCTAGTTTAGACCTGGTTTAGAACCTGGTTTAGTCCTGGTTTAGACCTGGTTTAGGCCTGGTTTAGACCTGGTTTAGACCTGGTTTAGACCTGGTTTAGGCCTGGTTTAGGTTTGTTTTAGGCCTGGTTTAGTCCTGGTTTAGGTTTGTTTTAGGCCTGGTTTAGTCCTGGTTAGGTTTGTTTTAGGCCTGGTTTAGTCCTGGTTTAGACCTGGTTTAGGTTTGTTTTAGGCCTTGTTTAGGCCTGGTTTAGACCTGGTTTAGGCCTGGTTTAGTCCTGGTTTAGACCTTTTTATTTTGAAGTGAGATCAGGTGTACTTATTTGTCGAGTCATAACTTTGGTATGATTTAAATGGATTTTGGCCCTTGTTTACAATCTGGTTGCTAAGTAACAGTTGTGACATTATAAACAGCCAAACTGTTTAGTCAGCCCTTTAGTATAATCATTAAAGTGCAGTCCAACCTGCACTTTAATGTCACACCGTCAATACCAATAAAGTTACCGCGTTACCATGGAAACCAGAGCTACATCATGCCTGTCCCTCTCAGCGCCCCGGCCAACGCTCTCCAGGACCTTCACTGTCACAAGTGGACTTCAGGTACTACATTCCCCACAATGCATTTCACTCTGATGGTTTCACTTTAGCCACTTAGCCGCGAGCGCTAACGGGAAACAATGGAAACGAAGGTCTTCACAGTTCAAAGAGGAACGTATCAAACGACTGTGATGAATAAAGATGTATTTTTGGGGCATTTGAAGTGTCCATTGTCGCCCCCTGTTGGCTCTGAGTGGAAAACTCTTCTCTCGTCTGTTTTTTTTAAAAAAATATTTGGCAAAGTTAAATGTTTTTGTATGTGTCCCGTGTCCTTGTTCACTTGTGCCCTTGTTCATGTGCCCTTGTTCACTTGTGCCCTTGTTCATGTGGCCCTTGTTCATGTGTCCTTGATCACTTGTGCCCTTGTTCCCTTGTGCCCTCATTCACTTGTGCCCTTGTTCACTTGTGTCCTTGTTCACTTGTGCCCTTGTTCATGTGTCCTTGTTCACTTGTGCCCTTGTTCATGTGCCCTTGTTCACTTGTGCCCTTGTTCATGTGCCCTTGTTCACTTGTGCACTTGTTCATGTGCCCTTGTTCACTTGTGCCTTGTTCCTTGTGCCTTGTTCTTGTGCCCTTGTTCACTTGTGCCCTTGTTCACTTGTGCCCTGTTCCCTTGTGCCCTCATTCACTTGTGCCCTTGTTCACTTGTGTCCTTGTTTCACTTGTGCCCTTGTTCCCTTGTTCACTTGTGCCCTTGTTCATGTGCCCTTGTTCACTTGTGCCCTTGTACCCTTCCGCCCTTGTGCACTTGTGCCCTTGTACACTTCTGCCCTTTTGCCTTTGTTCACTTGTTCCCTTGTGCCCTTGTTTACTTTTGCCCTTGTTCACTTGTACCCTTGAGCCCTTGTTCACTTTGTACCCTTGTTCACTTTTACCCTTGTGCCCTTGTTCACTTGTGTCCTTCTGCCCTCGTACACTTCTGCCCTTGTGCCCCTGTTCACTTGTGCACTTGTTCCCTTATACCCTTGTGCCCTTGTTCACTTGAGCCCTTGTTCACATGTTCACTTGTGGCAAGGCAAGGCAAGTTTATTTGTAGAGCACAATTCGTACACAAGGCAATTCAAAGTGCTTCACAACAGGAAAAAATGCACTAAAATCACAAAGACATGGCAGAAAATCACAATCTTAGTTCAAGACATAAAAGAGAAGAGTGCAAAGAAAAGCATTTCAGTCATATGCACAGCCAAACAAAACAGTTTTTAGTTTAGATTTGAACATTGCCAGAGTAGAACCTGTCTCACATCCTCAGGAAGACGGTTCCAGATTTTAGCTGCATAAAACTGAAACGCACATTCCCATGTTTTAGTCCTGACTCTGGCACCAGCAGGAGGCCGGTCCATGTTTAGTCCTGACTCTGGCACCAGCAGGAGGCCGGTCCATGTTTAGTCCTGACTCTGGGCACCAGCAGGAGGCCGGTCCCTGAGTCCTCAGAGTCCGAGATGGTTCATATGGCACTAACATATCCGAGATGTACTTTGGTGCTAGGCCATGGAGAGACTTGTATACAAGCAGAGCTGCTTTGAAGTCTATTCTCTGAGCCACAGGGGGCAGTGCAGAGACCTGAGCACAGGACTAATGTGATCATACTTCCTGGTTCTAGTCATGACCCGAGCAGCAGCGTTCTGGATGTACTGCAGCTGTTTTACAGCTCGTTTGGAGAGGCCAGTGAGCAGGCCGTTACAGTAGTCTAATCTACTAGAGACAAACGCATGGATAAGTCTCTCCAGGTCTGGTTTAGACACTTTTGATTTTGGCAATGTTTTTTAGATGGTAAAAAGCTGCTGATGTGATTGATCTGACGTGGCTTGTTAAAATTCAAATCTGAGTCCATTATTACCCCCAGATTTCTAACTTGATGTGTAGGTTGTGCCCTTGTTCACTTGTGCCCTTGTTCACTTATCATATCTATATTTTAACTCAAGATAACTTATTGTGTTCACAATCTAAGTAGAAATACAATGTTGTAGTTATCTGCGTTTATCTTGAGTTTGCATGTTCTGCCTGTGTGTCTAAAGGCGTTCTGCCTGTGTCTAGAGGTATTCTTTCTGTCTAGAGGTATTCTTTCGGTGTCTAGAGGTGTTCTTTCTGTGTCTAAAGGTGTTCTGCCTGTGTCTAGAGGTATTCTTTCTGTCTAGAGGTGTTCTTTCTGTCTCTAAAGGTGTTCTGCCTGTGTCTAGTGTTCTGCCTGTGTCTAGAGGTGTTCTCTCTGTGTCTAAAGGTGTTCTGCCTGTATCTAGAGGTGATCTGCCTGTGTCTAAAGGTGTTCTGCCTGTCTCTGAAGGTGTTTCTGCTTGTGTCTAAAGGTGTTCTGTCTGTGTCTAGAGGTGTTTCTGCCTGTGTCTAGAGGTGTTCTGCCTGTGTCTAGAGGTGTTCTGCCTGTGTCTAAAGGTGTTTCTGCCTGTATCTAGAGGTGTTCTGCCTGTGTCTAAAGGTGTTCTGCCTGTGTCTAGAGGTGTTCTGTCTGTGTCTAAAGGTGTTCTGCCTGTCTAAAGGTGTTTCTGCCTGTGTCTAGAGGTGTTCTGCCTGTGTCTAGTGTTCTGCCTGTGTCTAAAGGTGTTCTTCCTGTGTCAAAGGTGTTCTGCCTGTGTCAAAGGTGTTCTGCCTGTGTCTAAAGGTGTGTTCTGCCTGTGTCAAAGGTGTTCTGCCTGTGTCAAAGGTGTTCTGCCTGTGTCTAAAGGTGTTCTGCCTGTGTCAAAGGTGTTCTGCCTGTGTCAAAGGTGTTCTGCCTGTGTCTAAAGGTGTTTCTGCCTGTGTCAAAGGTATTCTGCCTGTGTCTAGAGGTGTTCTGCCTGTGTCTAAAGGTGTTTTCTGCCTGTGTCTAAAGGTGTTCTGCCCTGTCTAAAGGTGTTCTGCCTGTGTCTAAGGTGTTCTGCCTGTGTCTAGTGTTCTGCCTGTGTCTAAAGGTGTTCTGTTCCTGTGTCAAAGGTGTTCTGCCTGTGTCAAAGGTGTTTCTGCCTGTGTCTAAAGGTGTTCTGCTGTGTCAAAGGTGTTCTGCCTGTGTCAAAGGTGTTCTGCCTGTGTCTTAAGGTGTTCTGCCTGTGTCAAAGGTGTTCTGCCTGTGTCAAAGGTGTTCTGCCTGCCTGTGTCTAAAGGTGTTCTGCCTTTGTCAAAGGTATTCTGCCTGTGTCTAGAGGTGTTCTGCTGCTGTGTCTAAAGGTTTTCTGCCTGTGTCTAGAGGTGTTCTGCCTGTGTCTAAAGGTGTTCTGCCTGTGTCTAAAAGGTGTTCTGCCTGTGTCTAGTGTTCTGCCTGTGTCTAGAGGTGTTCTGCCTGTCTAGAGGTGATCTGCCTGTGTCTAAAGGTGTTCTGCCTGTCTCTGAAGTGTGTTCTGCTTGTGTCTAAAGGTGTTCTGTCTGTGTCTAGAGGTGTTCTGCCTGTGTCTAGAGGTGTTCTGCCTGTGTCTAGAGGTGTTTCTGCCTGTGTCTAAAGGTGTTTTGCCTGTGTCTAAAGGTGTTCTGCCTGTGTCTAAAGGTGTTCTGCCTGTGTCTAAAGGTGTTCTGCCTGTGTCTAGAGGTGTTCTGCCTGTGTCTAAAGGTGTTTTGCCTGTGTCTAAAGGTGTTCTGCCTGTGTCTAAAGGTGTTCTGCCTGTGTCTGTGTAAAGGTGTTCTGCCTGTGTTCTCTAAAGGTGTTCTGCCTGTGTCAAAGGTGTTCTGCCTGTGTCAAAGGTGTTTCTGCCTGTGTCAAAGGTGTTCTGCCTGTGTCTAAAGGTGTTCTGCCTGTGTCCAAAGGTGTTCTGCCTGTGTCAAAGGTGTTCTGCCTGGTCAAAGGTGTTCTGCCTGTGTCAAAGGTGTGTGTGTTCTGCCTGTGTCAAAGGTGTTCTGCCTGTGTCTAAAGGTGTTCTGCCTGTGTCAAAAGGTATTCTGCCTGTGTCTAGAGGTGTTCTGCCTGTGTCTAAAGGTTTTCTGCCTGTGTCTAAAGGTGTGTTCTGCCTGTGTCTAAAGGTGTTCTGCCTGTGTCTAGAGGTGTGTTCTGCCTGTGTCTAGTGTTCTGCCTTGTGTCTCAAAGGTGTTCTTCCTGTGTCAAAGGTGTTCTGCCTGTGTCAAAGGTGTTCTGCCTGTGTCTAAAGGTGTTCTGCCTGTGTCAAAGGTGTTCTGCCTGTGTCAAAGGTGTTTGCCTGTGTCTTAAGGTGTTTCTGCCTGTGTCAAAGGTGTTCTGCCTGTGTCAAAGGTGTTCTGCCTGTGTCTAAAGGTGTTCTGCCTTTGTCAAAGGTATTCTGCCTGTGTCTAGAGGTGTTCTGCCTGTGTCTAAAGGTTTTCTGCCTGTGTCTAGAGGTGTTCTGCCTGTGTCTAAAGGTGTTCTGCCTGTGTCTAAAGGTGTTCTGCCTGTGTCTAGTGTTCTGCCTGTGTCTAGAGGTGTTCTGCCTGTCTAGAGGTGATCTGCCTGTGTCTAAAGGTGTTCTGCCTGTCTCTGAAGGTGTTTCTGCTTGTGTCTAAAGGTGTTTCTGTCTGCTGTGTCTAGAGGTGTTCTGCCTGTGTCTAGAGGTGTTTCTGCCTGTGTGTCTAGAGGTGTTCTGCCTGTGTCTAAAGGTGTTTTGCCTGTGTCTAAAGGTGTTCTGCCTGTGTCTAAAGGTGTTCTGCCTGTGTCTAAAGGTGTTCTGCCTGTGTCTGTGTGTTCTGTGTGCCTAAAGTGTTTTGCCTGTGTCTAAAGGTGTTCTGCCTGTGTCTAAAGGTGTTCTGCCTGTGTCTAAAGGTGTTCTGCCTGTGTCTAGTGTTCTGCCTGTGTCAAAGGTGTTCTGCCTGTGTCAAAGGTGTTCTGCCTGTGTCAAAGGTGTTCTGCCTGTGTCAAAGGTGTTCTGCCTGTGTCTAGTGTTCTGCCTGTGTCTAGTGTTCTGCCTGTGTCGAGAGGCAGAACTGCAATATGATTTATTTATTTATTTATTAACAATGTGGACAAATGACTTTAGCCTGTTTAATCGTCATATTATTTACTGAATTATAGGCCAACATTTCTGTGTCTTAGAGTTTAAATAAAATTCAGCTTTTTGCTTTAATTAACTTTTATTTAACCAGAAAAACACAAATGTAGATCAAACTCGAACAGTTTTAAAATCGTGTTGTTATCGTTTGTAAAGTCTTTTCATCACAAATTATACTTTCATTTAACCGTTTCATTTACGGGGAAAAGGAAATACTTTAAACTAAATTAATACGAGCAGAATTAATTTAAATGTTTGTGTTCTTTAAAAAGCTTTTTCAATCTTTAGTTTAGATTTGTTCCTTTCATTCTTCCATGATTTATAAAGACATGAATAAAGAAGAAAAGTCTCCCTTTCTCTGTAATTGCTGGATTTTTGTTTATCAACTTTATTTATAAAACAACATTTACAAAAAAGATTGAATACTTATAAAAAATATAAAATAAATGAACAGAATAAACTGATCAAACGTCATTTCTGAAGCTTCCAAAAATAATCCTTTCTTTGAACATGACTTCAAAATCCACTTTGATTTGATTCATTATTTTTAAAACAAATTGATCAAACTTTTTTAAATTTTCGTTTGAATTTAGAAACGGAATGTTTTTTCCAAACAAATAAAAGGCCAAATTAAAAAGTGAAAGTCTGAAGAATTCCTCTCATTAAAGCGTTGAAGTTTGTCCTCTTCACAGCACAGACCCCCTCGGACCCCCCTCGGACCCCCCTCAGACCCCCCTCGGACCCTCTCCAGTCCAGCTTTAGTCCCGGCCTGGACCTGATTGGACTGAACGAGGTCTTTGTCAAGTCCTGGTCCAGTTTTAACGAGGAGGAAGTGCTCTGTGGAGAGGACACTCAGACCGGGACAAAAGAAACAAAGAGCAGACACAAAAGGAGACGAGGAGACATGACAAGGAGACAAGGAGACGTGACGAGGACACAAAGGACACTAAGAAGACGTTAGTTTAACCCCCGACCCCGAGCGCAGCGGCCAATCAGAGCGCAGCAACGGGACATTCCTGCCACGACGACGAGGCCGTAATTAAGACCGACGAAGAGGATTCTGCAAACATCAAGATCAATGTTCAAGCAGGTTTAAGCGGGACTAAAACGGGACTAAAACGGGTCTAAAACGGGTCTAAAACGGGTCTAAAACGGGTCTAAAACGGGTCCTATAACGGATCTAAAAAACAGGTCTAAAACAGGTCTAAAACGGATCTAAAACAGGTCTAAAACGGGTCTAAAACGCGGTCTAAAAATCGGATCTAAAAAAGGTCTAAAACGGGTCTAAAATGGGTCTAAAACGGATCTAAAACAGGTCTAAAACGGGTCTAAAACAGGTCTAAAACGGGTCTAAAATGGGTCTAAAACGGGTCTAAAACAGGTCTAAAGCGGGACTAAAACAGGTCTAAAACAGGTCTAAAGCAAGTCTAAAACAGGTCCAAAGCAGGACTAAAACAGGTCTAAAACGGGTCTAAAATGAGTCTAAAAAGGGACTAAAACAGGTCTAAAACAGGTCTAAAACAGGTCTAAAACAGCTCTAAAACATCTCTAAAGCAGGACTAAAGCAGGTCTAAAACAGGTCCAAAGCAGGACTAAACGGGTCTAAAACAGGTTTAAAACAAGTCTAAAATGGGTCTAAAATGGGTCTAAAACGGGTCTATAAACAGGTCTAATACAGGTCTAAAACGGGTCTAAAACGGGTCTCAAACGGGTCTAAAACAGGTCTAAAACAGGTCTAAAACGGGTCTAAAACGGGTCTAAAAAGGGTCCAAAACGGGTCTAAAATGGGTCTAAAACAGGTCTAAAGCGGGACAAAAACAGGTCTAAAATGGGTCTAAAATGGGTCTAAAACGGGACTAAAACAGGTCTAAAACGGGTCTAAAACAGGTCTAAAACGGGTCTAAAATGGGTCTAAAACGGGTCTAAAACAGGTCTAAAGCGGGACTAAAACAGGTCTAAAACGGGTCTAAAACGGGTCTAAAACAGGTCTAAAGCGGGACTAAAACAGGTCTAAAACAGGTCTAAAACAAGTCTAAAACAGGTCCAAAGCAGGACTAAAACGGGTCTAAAACGGGTCTAAAACAGGTCTATAACAGGTCTAAAACAGGTCTCTAACAGGTCTAAAACAGGTCTAGAACAGGTCTAGAAAGGGTCTAAAACGAGTCTAAAACGGGTCTATAACGGGTCTATAACAGGTCTAAAACGGGTCTAAAACGGGTCTAAAACAGGTCTAAAGCAGAACTAAAACAGGTCTAAAACAGGTCCAAAGCAGGACTAAAACAGGTCTCTAACAGGTCTAAAACAGGTCTAGAACAGGTCTAGAAAGGGTCTAAAACGGGTCTAAAACGGGTCTATAACGGGTCTATAACAGGTCTAAAACGGGTCTAAAACGGGTCTAAAACAGGTCTAAAGCAGAACTAAAACAGGTCTAAAACAAGTCTAAAGTGGGACTAAAACAGGTCTACAGGTCTAAAAATGGACTAAAACAGGTCCTAAAACAGGTCTAAAGCGTGACTAAAACGGGACTAAAAGAGGGCTAAAACAGGACTAAACCCGGTCTAAAACCAGGTTCTTATTCCGGTGTAAAACCAGGTGTAAACCAGGTGTAAACCAGGTCTTAACCCGGCCTAAACCCGGTGTAAACCAGGTCTTAATTCTGGTGCAAACCCGGTCTAAAACCAGGTCCAAAACCCGGCTGCAAAACCCGGTCTAAACCCGGCCTGAACCCGGCCTTGGGCCTCTTCTCGCTGTCGCAGCTCAAACTCTCTCTTTGTGGGAACATGTCTTGTGTTTGTCGCCCAATAGACTTCCATTCAAACGTGGAGCTTTTTTCAACAACCTGTCGGGGCTCACAATACCCCCGAGGCCCACCCGCTCCCCTTGGGACCCCCCGGCCCCCGCGGGAGTTTGTTTTAACACATTGGGCCCAAAGAAAACCCTGGTCCGCTCCGAAGAGCCACAGAAAGGACGGAACATTTTAGGGCCATTATCCGCGCCGGTGTTAGCGCACGGAGACGCTAATGAAGCTAATGTTTGTCTAATTGGGGCCCAGGGGGTGAAGGGGGGGTAAAGGGAGGAGGGGAGGAGGGAGGGAGAGGGGGAGGGAGGCAGGGGGAGGGGGAGATCTCTCTTTTTAAATCCAGTATGTGCTTTTCTTTTGGCCTTCGATTTGTTCACACCTTCGACAAAAGAAGACGCTTTCTCACACTTTTCCTTTGAGTGAGCCAGACCTGGACCAGACCTGGACCAGACCTGACCAGGACCAGACCTGGACCAGACCAGGACCAGACCAGACCAGACCTGGACCAGACCACCTGGACCAGACCAGGACCAGACCTGGACCAGACCTGGACCAGACCAGGACCAGACCTGGAACCAGACCAGAACCAGACCTGGACCAGACCTGGGACCAGACCAGGAACCAGACAGACCAGGACCAGACCAGGACCAGACCAGGACCAGACCTGGACCAGAGACTAGGACCAGACCTGGACCAGACCACCTGGACCAGACCAGGACCAGACCTGGACCAGACCTGGACCAGACCAGGACCAGACCAGGACCAGACCTGGACCAGACCTGGACCAGACCTGGACCAGACCTGGACCAGACCAGGACCAGACCAGGACCAGACCGACCAGACCAGACCTGGACCAGACCAGGATCCAGACCTGGACCAATGGACCAGACCAGACCCGGACCAGACCTGGACCAGACCTGGGACCAGCACCATGGACGCAGACCAGGACCAGATACACCAGACCTGGACCCCAGACCTGGACCAGACCAGACCAGACCAGACCAGACCTGGACCAGACCTGGACCAGACCATGGACCAGACAGGACCAGACCTGACCAGGACCTGGACCAGACCTGGACCTCCAGACCAGGACCACGGAACCCACACGCGACCATGCTGGACCAGACCCAGCGACACTAGACCAGGACCAGACCCAGGACCAGACCAGGACCAACACAAACCTGGACCTGGACCAGACCTGGACACAGTCCAGGACCAAACAAAACCTGGACCTGGAACCCAGACCAGGACCAGACCTGGGAACCAGACCTGGACCAGGACCAGCGACCAAACAAACCTGGACCTGGACCAGACCTGGACCAGTCCAGCTGGACCACAACAAACCTGGACCTGCGACCAGACCAGTCCTGGTTTAGTCCTTGCGGTTCAGTCTGGACAGATAAATGTGTGAACAGTTTTATTAAAATCCTGTTTCTCTGGAGGTGGACCTGCGATCTCCTGTGGTGGACCTGATCTCTTGAGGTGGAACCTGATCTCCTGTGGTGGACCTGATCTCCTGAGGTGGACCTGATCTCCTGAGGTGGACCTGATCTCCTGAGGTGGACCTGATCTCCTGTGGTGGACCTGATCTCCTGATCTCCTGTGGTGGACCTGATCTCCTGTGGTGGACCTGATCTCCTGTGGTGGACCTGATCTCCGTTGTGGTGGACCTGATCTCCTGAGGTGGACCTGATCTCCTGTGGTGGACCCCTGATCCTCCTGAGGTGGACCTGATCTCCTGAGGTGGACCTGATCTCCTGTGGTGGACCTGATCGTCCTGAGGTGGACCTGATCTCTCTCTGTGGTGCATGCGTACCTAGTATCTTCTGAGGTGGACCTGATCTCTTGAGGTGGGACCTGATCTTGGGTAGTGACTGCTTGATATCTCTCGAGGTGGACCTGATCTCCTTGTGGATGACCACTGATCTCTCCTGAGGTGGACCTGATCTCTTGAGTGGTGATTGTTGGCACACTCTAGCAATCCATCCTGCTGGTGGACCTGATCTCCTGCTAGGTGACCTGTTAGCGTGCCTTGATGGTCGGAATAAGCGTCCTCCCGTAGAGTGGACGTCTCTCTTGGTTTGCGAGCCTGCATATCTACGGAGGGGGCGTCTGATGTGGAACATCTTAGCTCGTCTTTCAACGCTTTGACGTCTTCTCTCTCTTCGTCTGTTGCCACGAGTCTCTCTCTCTGCCTCCGCTTTCTCCCCCGGGTTATGTCTGTCTCTCTTGCGTCTGTCTACTCCCAAAGTCTCGTCTTCGTTTCTCCCCAGCCGTGCTCCTCTTCTTATCTTATCTTTTTTCTCTCTCTCTCTTCGTCGTCTTTCTCTTTCTTCGTCTTCTTCCTTCTTTCGTCTCTCGTATCTTCTCTCCTTGTCTTTCTCCTCGTCTTCTTCTTCTCTCGTCTTCTCTCGTCTTCTCTCTCGTCTTCTCTCCTTGTCTTTCTTCTCTCTGTCTTTCTTCTCTTCTCTCTTCTTCTCTCTCTTGTCCTTACTCTCTACGCGTTCTCTCTTGTCTTCTTCTTCTCTTCTCGTCTTCTCTCTTCGTCTTCCTTCTTTACTCTTCTCGTCTCTACTCTCGTCTTCTCCCTCGTCTTCTGCTCGTCTTCTTCTCCGTGCTCTGTCTGTCTTTAGCCCTTGCTCTCCTGCTCTTTGTTCTTCTCCGTGCTCTCGTCTTTGTCTTCCTCTCTCGTTCTTCTCTCTGTCCTCTCTCGTCTTTCTCTCTCGTCTTCTCTCTCGTACTCTCCATCTCTTCGTTCATGCTCCTCTCCCTTTGCTTCTTCTCTCTTTTTCTCTCTCGTTTCCTCTCTTAACTCTTCTCTTCTCTCTCTTCTTCTCTCTCGTTCTTCTCTCTCTCGTCTTCTCTTCTTTCTCTCGTCTCTTCTTCTTCTCTCTCGTCTTCTCTCTCTCTTCTCTCTCTTCTCTTCTCTCTTGTCTCTCCTTCTCTCTTCTCTCTCTTCTCTCTTACTCTATCTTCGCTCTTCTTCCTTCTCCGTCTTCTCTCTCTCTGTCTTCTTCTGTCTGCCTTCTTCTCTCTCTTCTCTCTTCTCTTCTTGTCTCTCTCTTTCTTCTCTCTCGTCTTCTTCTCTGTCTTATCTTCTTCTCTCTCTTTCTCTCTTCGTCCTTCTCTCTCGTTCTCTTCTCCTTTCTTCTTCTCTCTTGTCTTTCTCTCTTTCTCTCTTCTCTTTCTCTCTTGTCTTCTTCTTCTCTCTCTTCTCTCGTTTCTTCTTCTCTGTCTTCTTCTCGGTTCTTCTCTCTCGTCTTCTCTCTCGTCTTCTCTCGTCTTTCTCTCGTTCTCTCTTCTCTCATCTTCTCTCTTCTCTCTCTTGTCTCTTCTCTCTTGTCTTCTTCTCTCTCTGTCTGTCTCTCGTCTCTCGTTTCTTTCTCCTCTCTGTCTTCTAAGCTTTCTCTCTCGTCTTCTCTCTTCGTTCTTCTTCTCTCTTCTCTCTCGTCTTCTCTCTCGTCTTCTCTCGTCTTCTTCTTCTCTCTCGTCTTCTCTCTCGTCTTCTCCCTCGTCTTCTCTCTTGTCTTCTCTCTCGTCTTCTCTCTTATCTTCTCTCTTGTCCTCTCTTGTCTTCTTCTTCTCTCTTGTCTTCTCTCTTGTCTTCTCTCTTGTCTTCTCTCTTGTCTTCTCTCTTGTCCTCTCTTGTCTTCTTCTTCTCCCTCGTCTTCTCTCTCGTCTTCTCTCTCGTCTTCTCTCTCGTCTTCTCTCTCTCTTCTTCTTCTCTCTTGTCTTCTTCTTCTCCCTCGTCTTCTCTCTTGTCTTCTCTCTCGTCTTCTCTCTTGTCTTCTCTCTTGTCCTCTCTTGTCTTCTTCTTCTCCCTCGTCTTCTCTCTTGTCTTCTCTCTCGTCTTCTCTCTTGTCTTCTCTCTTATCCTCTCTTGTCTTCTTCTTCTCCCTCGTCTTCTCTCTCGTCTTCTCTCTTGTCTTCTTCCTCTCTCATGTGTTTACTAAACAGCTTTAAGTAAGATGGTCTCCAAAGTCCTGTGGGGGTCTAAGTGGAGTGATCCAGGTCTAAACCTGGTCTAAGTGGACTACAAAGGGTCTTAAGAGGGGTCTCTCTGCTCCAGTGGCTCTGGGTCTGGTCTCAGGTCCAGGAGAGGAAGCAGAGGGTCTAAAGTCGAGTCTGAGCACAAAGCAGGGGCCACAGAGGGGTCACGCAGGGGTCAGGAGGTCGCGGCCCCTGATGGTGCATCACATTTCTGTTCACGACGTCGAGAGCAGGTCCAGGTCACACATTCTTCAGAAGAACAGCAGGTTTCACCACAACATTCTGGCCCAGAGGCCCAGGGCTTTGGAGGGTCCGTGCTCTCAGTTCTGTTCTCCAGCGCCCCCTGTCTGTGAGATGTTTTATGTTGCTTCTAATATCATTCAACAGAAATGTAATTAGCGATATTGAATCCAGAGTGGAGTTTGTGAATGAAGTAAAGGCTGATGAAGGTGATTATGGGATGAAGAACTGCTCTGGATCCGAACTGGTTCCAGTTGTTTGGACATCTTCATTCAGACTCTGCAGAACATACTTTTCTCTCGTTCCAGTCCAAATATCCCGCTCCATAATCCCCACGACAACAAACACACAGGGGGCGGGGCATGCGGCAGATGAACCAATAAGAGCAGCGCGTCAGCCTGTGGTTGGTTTATTTATTTTCACTTAGTAACGGAAACTGACCGATACATCGACCAAATGAATCAAAAGTGCACATGGAGTTGAACTAGAACACTGACCTGGGCTGAGACGGACAGGGGGCGCTAATGAGATGAACACCTCGAGTGGGGTATTCAGGAAATTCATCGTTAAAGGCAAACATACAGATGAAATATTGACTTTTCAAATAGAATTATAAACAAATTGACCAGTTTGAAGATCTTTTACTTGGTGAACACTCAAGACCCTGAACACTCAAGACCCTGAACGCTCAAGACCCTGAACACGCAACACCCCGAACACTGAATACCCTGAATGCTCAGGACCCTGAACACTCCAGACCCTGAACGCTCAAGACCCTGAACACTCAAGACCCTGAATGCTCAAGACGCTGAACACTCAAGACCCTAAACACTCAAGACCCTGAATGCTCAAGACGCTGAACACTCAAGACCCTGAACACTCAAGACCCTGACACTCAAGACCCTAAACACTCAAGACCCTGAACGCTCAAGACCCTGAACACTCAAGACCCTGACACTCAAGACCCTGACACTCAAGACCCTGAACACTCAAGACCCTAAACACTAGAGCGTAGAACGTTTATCTGCCAAGCTCCTGTGTTGTTGAATCAGCTCCTGTCCATGTTAAAGAGGCCGACACAGTCTCCGACACAGTCTCTTCATTTAAGACCAGGCTTCAAACGTTCCTCTTTGACATGGCTTATGGTCAGTTAGGAACAGGAATAAAGACCTACAGTTTGAGCTCTGCTGCCCTAGGACCACCTCTGGGGGCAGTATGGAGCTGGAGCACTTCCTCTGATGAAGACTACTTTTTCTATCAAACATATTTAATATTTAATTTCACTTGTTCATCTCTTTTCCTTCTTCTTCTCCGCTCGGGGAGTGGAGCAGGCACATCGAGGACCTGTGGATCCAGATGCTCCTCAACTGCTGGAGAAACGGTCTCTACTCCAGATGAACGGTTCTTCATCAGCCTCAGACCTGGTTCTCCTCCTGAGTGGGGTCCAGCTCCACTGTCTCTCTCACGTCCTGTCCGTCTGAGGGAGGAGGATCTCTCCTTCACTGTGGAACTCTTACAGGTTTCTACTTTTTCCCAAAGAGGTTTGGTAGTTTTTCCTGTCCGAGACGGAGGGTCTCAGGACAGGGGGCTTGGGACATTACCAAGTCCAGAGTTACACACCTCGGAGATGTTTTCCATAAATCCTGTCAAAGCTTTTTGAGCTCTCGTGGAGCTCTGACAGTATTTCTTATTTGTCCTTTATTTGTTTCACTAAAATTCCTTTGACAGTTCATATTTTCCGGGGATGGGCGTCGGCCACGCACAAGAGGTTTCAAGGTCTTATGCTCGAGAAGATATGACTCGTAATGTTACTCTTTGTTTCTTTGGAAACTGTCAACATTAGAAATATCAGAAATAAATTCAGACAAATTACAGATTTAGCTTCAGTTAGCTTCAGTTAGCTTCAGAGTTAGCTTCAGAGTTAGCTTCAGATTTAGCTTCAGATTTAGCTTCAGAGTTAGCTTCAGAGTTAGCTTCAGAGTTAGCTTCAGAGTTAGCTTCAGAGTTAGCTTCAGAGTTAGCTTCAGAGTTAGCTTCAGTTAGCTTTTTAGCTTCAGAGTTAGCTTCAGAGTTAGCTTCAGAGTTAGCTTCAGAGTTAACTTCAGAGTTAGCTTCAGCGTTAGCTTCAGAGTTAGCTTCAGCGTTAGCTCCAGCGTTATCTCCAGCGTTAGCTTCAGCGTTAGCTCCAGCGTTATCTCCAGCGTTAGCTTCAGCGTTAGCTCCAGCGTTATCTCCAGCGTTAGCTCCAGCGTTATCTCCAGCGTTAGCTTCAGCGTTAGCTCCAGCGTTAGCTCCAGCGTTAGCTTCAGAGTTAGCTCCAGCGTTAGCTCCAGCGTTATCTCCAGCGTTAGCTCCAGCGTTAGCTCCAGCGTCAGCTTCAGCGTTAGCTTCAGCTTTAGCTTCATCACAATGTAAGAACATCTGATTTGATTGAGACTTCCTGTTCTCAACAGAGGTCGGTGGTGAACGTTGACAGTTCCTGATGGAACTCCCAGAGCCTGAAGAAAGGCATGTTCTTCTTCTTTTCCCTGTAGTTCTCTCTTTTGTTTCCTCGGACGTGAAACACCTGCAATAAACGTTCTGTAGAAAGAGTTCCTGCCGTATCGATCGTCTGTAGCTTCACAAACATACGTTCTTCATTGGAATGAATGGGGACAGAACCTCAAACCAAACCGTCCTGGGCCTGGTTCAGTTCTACTTGAGAACCGGTTTTATGCTGAATATTTTCTCTCCACCGCTCGCTCTCGCCCTTTCTCCCTCCTTTACCTGCTCCTTGTTCTTGTGGATAATTATAATAATCCTGTTTATTGTTATTGTTCTGAGGGCCCTAATATCACCGCGGCGACGAGAGTGGAGTGTTTTTAAACGACTCGAGAGAGAGAGAGAAGGTGATTGAGTAAAAGCGCTCGTTTCCCACACAGTCAGGGGCCTCGCTTTGTTTATCGTCTGTTGTTTGTCGTTTACTCGTCTGTGAAAGTCACAAACAAACAGCACAATCACCGCGCTCGCTCCTCGTGGTCCCGGGTTCGATTCCAGCTGCGTCCGACGCCACGTTCGCACTGGCCCTCGGCCCCAGAGAATAAGCCCAAACCGACGAATCGAAATCCTCGATCTGAGCTAGCTTTGTGTTAGCATCAGTGGAAACACTTCTGAGGAGCAGGTCTGAGGAACGACCTGGAGCTTTCACTGTCCGTGACCTCATCAGGGCCGGGGTCAGAGGTCAAGAGGAAGTCCTTATCAGGGCGGCTAATGGAGCAGCCATCTGTCAATCACAGGAGGGGGCGGGGCTTACAGGTGTCGCCTCGAGGCTCAACCTGAGACTGAGAGCGTGGGAGAGTCGTCCGAGAGGAACAGGTGGCGCTGCAGCACGAGGAGGCATCACCACTGGGAAACGAGGGAAAGAACCAAACATCTTCAGAACATCACGAGCCTCGTCAGGTCCCAAGAGATCCAGCAATCCAGCCTAGATCTGCTAAATGTGATCCACTTTCACCTTCTAATGTCATCCACTGTTGGGCATGAGGCTCATTCACCACTGTCACAAACACATGAACATTTGTGGCGCTGAAGACCGTTCCTCAGGACATTTGTGATGCTGAAGACCGTTCCTCGGGACATTTGTATGCTGAAGGACCGTCCTCAGAACATTTGTGTGCTTGAAGACCTGTCCTCAGGACATTTTGTAGCTGAAGACCGTTCCTCAGGACATTTGTGATGCTGAAGACCGTTCCTCGGGACATTGTGAGTGGCGGTCTGTTTGATGGCTGAAGACCGTTCCTTCAGACATTTGTGATGTCTGAAGACCGTTCCTCAGGACATTTGTGATGCTGAAGACCGTTCCTCGGGACCATTTTGTATGCTGAAGACCGTTCCTCGGACATTCTGGCGCTGAAGACCGTTCCTCGGGACATTTGTGAATGCCCATAAAACCACACACTGCTTTGTTTCACTTGTTTCCTGAAAGTGTGAAACTTAAATGATCGTTAACTCGTCCCACTGCTTGGGACGGACCCTGGGGACGGACCCCTGAGCGGATCGGCCCTGGACTGGCCTGGACCGGGCCCCCACTGCGGACACGCCCGGGACGGGACCTGGACGGACCCAGACTGGGGAGGCCCCTGGGACCGCCCAGGGACGCGCCCCAGGGACGGGCCCCTGGGACCCGCCCCTGGGACAGGCCCCTGGGACGGGCCCCTGGGACGCGCCCCTGGACACGGGCCCCTGGGACGGGCCCCTGGAAGAGGGTGTTTGTTATTGAAGAAAGTCTGATCCACGTTCTGAAGTCATAATCTGTAAATGATATTTTCTGAAATGAGACGTGATTATGAGACAAACAAACAAACAACAAACAAACAACAAACAACGTTCTAATCTGATCTGATCTGATCTTTCTCCCCCTCTCTCCCCCTTCTCTCCCCCTTCTCTCCCCTTCTCTCCCCTTCTCTCCCCCTCCTCTCTCTTCCCCCTTCTCTCCCCTTCTCCCTCCCTCACTCCCCTTTCTCCCCCTTCTCTCCCCTTCTCTCCCCCCTTCTCTCCCCCTTCTCTCCCCCTTCTCTCCCCTCTTCTCTCCCCCTTCTCTCCCCCTTCTCTCCCCCTTCTCTCCCCCTTCTCTCCCCCTTCTCTCCCCCTTCTTCCCCTTCTCTCCCCCTTCTCTCCCCCTTCTCTCCCCCTTCTCTCCCCCTCTCTCCCCCTTCTCTCCCTTCTCTCCCCCTTCTCTTCCCTTCTCTCCCTTCTCTCCCCCTTCTCTCCCCTTCTCTCCCCCTTCTCTCCCCTTCTCTCCCCTTCCCCCCTTGTCCTTCTCCCTCTCTTCGTCCGTTGTTTTCTCTGTTCTTTTCCCCTCTCTCCTCTTCTCACTCCCTCCTTCTAGCTTGCTCCTCCCTCTCTTCTTCCTCTTCCTCCGCCTTCCTTTTTTGTCTCCCCTTTCTCTCTTCCCCCCCATTCCTTTTTAATCAGCGCTCTGGTTTTGCTTCACTTCGTTCTCTCTCCTTCCTCCTTCACCCCTCTCTCTCCCTCCCCTCTCCCCCCTCTCCCCCCTCTCTCCCCTCCCTCCCTCCCCCTCTCCCCTCCCCCTCCCCCTCTCTAAATCATTTTTAATCAGCGCTCTCGTGTCGTTCCAAATCAGACTGAGTGATTACCGTATTCAGCCGCGGCGTCGGTTCAATCAGCGCCGATCGGCTGCAGATTCAAACATGTGTTCGTCTGCTCTCACCGGCCGCTAACGAACCCTGATAAAACCCGCCGTGATTGACGGCTCGGACGCGGCGCAGATCCGGCGTTTGGGGTCATGTTCTCATCACCGGATCGCGCTCTCAATCAGGCTTTGTTCCAGCGAGATCATTTCATTTGGAGAGACCCTCGTGAAGATTACGGTTTAGACGAGGAAAGGGTTAATCTGACACCACAAACACTGAGGGAAATACAAAGACCCCGGAGACGGCCCTGCCTCGGGCCGCGGGCCATACGTTTGTTTTCAGTCCGAGTGACACTTGTAATTCTGGATTTACTGGTTTAAACTAAACTTAAAACTGACAAGAGTTTCTGCTTTATGTGATTTATTTACAGTTTTATTTGTGACGAGGGTCTGGAACAGGACCACGCCCCTCGAGGAAGTGCCAGAAGGAGAAAAAGATGTGAACAGACACGAGTGAAATGAAATATGAAATATTGTTTGATTGTAAAAGTAGTCTTCATCAGAGGAAGTGCTCCAGCTCCATACTGCCCCCAGAGGTGGTCCTAGGGCAGCAGAGCTGAAACTGTAGGTCTTTATTCCTGTTCCAAACTGGCCTGACCATAAGCATGCCTTTGAGACTGTGTCGGAGACTGTGTCGGAGACTGTGTCGGAGACTGTGTCGGCCTCTTTAACATGGACAGGAGCTGATTCCATAATACACTTAACGATCAACATCCTACTGTGCTTTTAGAGACCCTTGGGACCACCAGAAGCCCAGCCACCGCGACACAAACGGGAACGAGAAGAAGAAGAAGAATGACAAAGACTGAAGAAATGAAGAAGAGTCTCTAATGATCTGATGATGGACCTCTGGACCTCTGGACCTCTGGACCTCTGGACCTCTGGACCTCTGGACCTCTGGACCTCTGGACCTCTGGACCTCTGGACCTCTGGACCTCTGGACCTCTGGACCTCTGGACCTCTGGACCTCTGGACCTCTGGACCAAAACCACATTCAGCAAACTCTGGAACCAAAGTACAAGCGACATGTTTTTTATTTATTTGTAGCACATGACCAGCTTTAGTCCTGCTTAAGTCCAGGTTTAGTCCTGATTTAGTCCTGCTTTAGACCTGCTTTAGACCTGCTTTAGACCAGGTTTAGTCTTGGTTTAGTCCAGGTTTAGTCCAGGTTTAGCCCAGGTTTAGTCCAGGTTTAGCCCAAGTTTAGTCCATGTTTAGGCCTGCTTTAGTCCAGGTTTAGTCTTGGTTTAGTCCAGGTTTAGTCCATGTTTAGTCCTGCTTTAGTCCAGCTTTAGTCCAGGTTTAGTCTTGGTTTAGTCCAGGTTTAGTCCATGTTCAGTCCTGCTTTAGTCCAGGTCTCGTCCTCGTTTAGTCCAGCTTTAGTCCAGTTTTAGTCCATGTTTAGTCCAGGTTTTTGTCCATGTTTAGTCCATGTTTAGTCCAGGTTTAGTCCAGGTTTTAGTCCAGCTTTAGTCCAGCTTTAGTCCAGTTTAGTCCAGCTTTAGTCCAGGTTTAGTCCAGCTTTAGTCCAGTTAGTCCAGCTTTAGTCCAGCTTTAGTCCATGTTTAGTCCATGTTTAGTCCAGGTTTAGTCCGGCTTTAGTCCGGCTTTAGTCCGGCTTTAGTCCGGCTTTAGTCCGGCAGCTTTAGTCCGGCTTTAGTCCAGCTTTAGTCCAGCTCTAGTCCGGCTTTAGTCCAGGTCTAGTCCATCTTTAGTCCGGCTTTAGTCCAGCTCTAGTCCGGCTCTAGTCCAGCTCTAGTCCGGCATTAGTCCAGGTCTAGTCCGGCTTTAGTCCAGGTCTAGTCCAGCTCTAGTCCGGCTTTAGTCCAGCTCTAGTCCAGCTTTAGTCCAGCTCTAGTCGGCTTTAGTCCAGCTCTAGTCCGGCTTTAGTCCAGCTCTAGTCCAGGTCTAGTCCAGCTCTAGTCCGGTCTTTAGTCCGGCTTTAGTCCAAGTCTAGTCAGCTTTAGTCCAGCTTTAGTCCAGCTTTAGTCAGGTTTAGTCCGGCTTTAGTCCAGCTTTAGTCCATGTTTAGTCCAGGTTTAGTCCGGCTTTAGTCCAGCTTTAGTCCATGTTTAGTCCAGTTTAGTCCGGCTTTAGTCCCTTTAGTCCGGCTTTAGTCCAGCTTAGTCAGCTGTTTAGTCCATGTTTAGTCCAGGTTTAGTCCAGGGTTAGTCCAGCTTTAGTCCAGCTTTAGTCCAGCTCTAGTCCGGCTTTAGTCCAGGTCTAGTCCTTTAGTCCGGCTTTAGTCCAGATCTAGTCCGGCTTAGTCCAGCTCTAGTCCGGCATTAGTCAGGTCTAGTCCGGCTTTAGTCCAGGTCTAGTCCGGCTTTAGTCCAGCTTCTAGTCCGGCTTTAGTCCGGCTTTAGTCCAGCTCTAGTCCGGCTTTAGTCCGGCTTTAGTCGGCTTTAGTCCAGCTTTAGTCCGTCCTTTAGTCCAGCTTCAGTCCAGGTCTAGTCCGGCTTTAGTCCAGCTTCAGTCCAGGTTAGTCAGGCAGCTTTAGTCCAGTCTAGTCCGGCTTTAGTCCAGTTTTAGTCCAGCTTTAGTCCAGCTCTAGTCCGGCTTTAGTCCAGGTCTAGTCCATCTTAGTCCGGCTTTAGTCCAGCTCATAGGGTCCGGCTCTAGTCCAGCTCTAGTCCGGCATTAGTCCAGGTCTAGTCCGGCTTTAGTCCAGGTCTAGTCCGGCTTTAGTCCAGCTCTAGTCCGGCTTAGTCGGCTTTAGTCCAGCTCTAGTCCGGCTTTTAGTCCAGGTCCGGCTTTAGTCCAGCCTAGTCCGCTTTAGTCCAGCTTCAGTCCAGGTCTAGTCCGGCTTTAGTCCCAGCTTCAGTCCAGGTCTAGTCCAGCTTAGCTTAGTCCAGCTTTAGTCCGGCTTTAGTCCAGGTCTAGTCCGGCTTTAGTCCGGCTTTAGTCGGCTTTAGTCCAGTTCTAGTCCAGGTCTAGTCCGGCTTTAGTCCGGCTTTAGTCCAAGGTCTAGTCCCGCTTTAGTCCCGGCTTTAGTCCCAGGTTAGTCCAGCTTTAGTCCAGCTTTAGTCCATGTTTAGTCCAGGTTTAGTCCAGCTTTGTCCCTTTAGTCCGGCTTTAGTCCGGCTTTAGTCCGGCTTTAGTCCAGCTTAGCAGTCCGCTTTAGTTAGTCATCCGCTTTAGTCCAGCTCTAGTCCGGCTTTAGTCCAGCTCTAGTCCGGCTTTAGTCCAACTTTAGTCCATGTTTAGTCCAGCCTAGTCCAGCTCTAGTCCGGCTTTAGTCCGGCTTTAGTCCGGCTTCTAGTCCAGCTTAGTCCAGCTTTAGTCCATGTTTAGTCACGGTTTAGTCCAGGGTTAGTCCAGCTTTAGTCCCAGCTTTAGTCAGCAGCTTTAGTCCGGCTTTAGTCCAGGTCTAGTCCATCTTTAGTCCGGCTTTTAGTCCAGATCTAGTCCGGCTCTAGTCCAGCTCTCTAGTCCGGCATTAGTCCAGGTCTAGTCCGGCTTTAGTCCAGGTCTAGTCCAGCTCTAGTCCGGCTTTAGTCCAGCCTAGTCCGGCTCTGAGTCCGGCTTTAGTTCAGCCTCATTAGTCCGGCTTTAAGTCCGGCTTAGTCGGCTTTAGTCCAGCTCTAGTACTGGCTTTTAGTTCAGCTTCAGTCCCAGTCTGTCCGCTTTAGTCCATGATTCAGTCCCAGGTTTAGCAGGCTTTAGTCCGGCTTAGTCCAGTTATCCGGCTTTAGTCCAGTTTTAGTCCACTTTAGTCCAGCTCTATCCGGCTTTACGTCCCAGGTCTAGTCATCTTTAGTCCGGCTTTTAGTCCAGATCTAGTCCGGCTCTAGTTCCAGGCTCTAGTCGGCATTTAAGTCCAGGTCTAGTCCGGCTTTAGTCCGGTCTAGTCCGGCTTTAGTCCAGGTCTAAGTCCTGGTTTAGTTCGCGCGCTTTGTCATGCTCTAGTCCTGCTTTAGTCCGGCTTTTGTACAGGCTTTAGTCGTCTAGTGCTTTAGTCCAGTTCAGTCCAGTGTTCAGGTTTCTTCGCTTTAAGTCCAGCTTCGTCCATCGTTTAGTCCAGCTTAGTCAGTTTTAGGTCATGTTTAAGTCCAGGTTGTTCCGATTTAGTCCGCATGTTAGTCCGCTTTAGTCGCAGTTTAGTCCAGGTTGTCAGTTTAGTCCGGCTTTAGTCCAGCTTCTAGTCCGTTTGCGCTTTTAGTCCAGGTTTAGTCCAGCTTTTAGTCCAGCTTAGTCCAGTACGTCAGTGATACTAGATTAGTATCTATAGCATCTGACGGTGTGAGGTCGCTCTCGCTCGCTCCTTAGTCTTGTGTGTTAACGACATCGGGGAGGTTCTTGTGGTGGCTTTAGTTTTTCCAATATACGCTAGCGCTTTATTCAGTCATGTCATTTGTGGAAAGACTTAGGTCCGCTCTCACTCTCTAGACGACAGTGTATGCAGCCAAAAGTCCCGGCTTTACGTATTATCTGGAGCTACAGGCGAGTGGACTTCGTGTAGTCATGGTAGGTTCACAGATATCAGATCAGTTATCACGCGATATAGAGTTGCGCCTTTCGCAGAGCCGGCCTGTTAATATCTAGGTCTAGATGCGCGCTGGGTTAGGTGCTTCCGAGCGTCGTAAGAGCACATACTCTCACGTGAGACGCGCTACCGAGATTACTCCAGTCTATCACTGTGTCTTATCAGGTCACGAGACCTGGAGTGCCAGCGTAGCTCCTCGCTTATGTATCATATAGAGAATATATGATATAGTCGCGGAGGAGACGTGATGTCTCATGTATAGTAGAGTCGGCCTGAGATGTTGGTGAGGTGCTCAGGATGTGGAGGTGAGTGAGATAGAGAGATAATAGAGGCGAGAGCGCTCTGCGCTCGCGTCGCTGGAGTCGCGGCTGTTGAGTGACTGTTAGTGCGTAGTTCTTGCTGCTATGTTACCGAGTGGTCTATACAGATTAGTAAGTATTTCTATCGCTCGCAGAGGTGAGGAGAGCGTCACAGCAGATAAATTGCCTTAGTCCATCGTTTGGTCATGTTGTGTCAAATATATAATATATAATTAGGTCCAGGATAGACATCTTCAGCTCAGCTCGAGTCTAGCTCACTAGCACGAGATATGTGCGGTAGTGGAAGCTAGCGCGGAGAGGTGGTGAGCTTATCTGTGCGGAGAGTCTCACGCAGCGCTCTCCAGCGTGTGGTCGTGTTGGGTGCGCTCGCTGTGTCGGTGGTAGGCGCGCGCCGGGTCGCACTCTGTGCATTGTGAGGCGGAGTGAGCTTCTTATATCGCACGTCGGCCTGCGTCTATATGTAAGACACTCATATCAGATGCGTCTTAGTGAGAGGTTAGTCGAGGTGTGCTAGTCTCTCTATGTTCGTTAGTTCGAGTGTCTACAGCCGGTACTCACGCTCATAGATCAGAAGTGAGGTCGGTCCGCGCTCGGTAGAGTGGTCTAGTGTCTCAGCTCTTGTGGTGGATACTCACGACCTCTGAGTCTCGAGTGCTGCTGCGAGCTCGCCGCGAGTGAGTCCAGGTAGTCGGCTTTAGTCCAGGTCTAGTCCGGCTTTAGTCCAGCTCTAGTCCGGCTTTAAGTCCAGCTCTAGTCCGGCTTTAAGTCAAGTCAGTCAGCTTTAGTCCAGCTCTAGTCCGGCTTTTAGTCCAGCTTTAGTCAGTTAGTCAGCTTTAGCTCAGCTCTAGTCCGGCTTTACGTCCGGCTTTAGTCCAAGTCTAGTCCAGCTTTAGTCCAGCTGCTAGTCCGGCTTTAGTCCGTCCAGCTTTAGTCCAGGCTCTAGTCCGGCTTTAGTCCAGCCTAGTCCCGGCTTTAGTCCAGCTTGCAGTCCAGGTCTAGTCCAGCTTTAGTCCAGCTTTAGTCCGGCTTAGTCCAGGTCTAGTCCGGCTTTAGTCCGGCTTTAGTCGGCTTTAGTTCCAGTCTAGTCCAGTCTAGTCCGGCTTTATGTCCGGCTATGCTAGTCCAGCTTTAAGTCCAGGGTTAGTTCCAGCTTTAGTCAGCTTGGCTGTTAGTCCATGTTTAGTCCATGTTTAGTCCAGGTTTAGTCCAGGTCTTTCCGGTCTTTAGTCCTAGTCCCGCTTTAGTTTAGTCCAGCTTTAGTCAGGGTTAGTCCAGCTTTAGTCCAGCTTTAGTCCATGTTTAGTCCATGTTTAGTCCAGGTTTAGTCGGCTTTAGTCGGCTTTAGTCCCCCCGGCTTTAGTCCGGCTTTAGTCCAGCTTTTAGTCCAGGCTTTAGTCCAGCCTAGTCTCGGCTTTAGTCCCAGCTCTAGTTCCGGCTTTTAGTCCAGCTCTAGTCCGGCTTTAGTCCAGCTCTAGTCCGGCTCTAGTCCGGCTTTAGTCCAGGTCTTAGTCCAGCTCTAGTCCGCTTTAGTCGCGGCTTTAGTCCAAGTCTAGTCCGGCTTTAGTCCAAGTCTAGTCCAGCTTTAGTCCAGCTTTAGTCCAGCTTTTAGCCGTCTTTAGTCAGGTCTAGTCCGGCTTGTCCAGGTCTAGTCAGCTCTAAGTCCGGCTTTAGTAGTCCGGCTTTAGTCCAGTCCTAGTCCAGCTCTAGTCCGGCTTAGTCCCTTTAGTCCAGCTCTAGTCCAGCTCTAGTCCGGCTTTAGTCCAGCTCTAGTTCCGGCTTTAGTCCATCATTTAGTCCAGTTTTAGTCCAGTTTTAGTCCGGCTTTAGTCCATGCTCTTAGTCCAGCTCTAGTCCAGCTCTAGTCCGGTCTTAGTCCAGCTCTATGTCCGGCTTTAGTCCAGCTCTAGTCCGGCTTTAGTCCATCTTTAGTCCAGTTTTAGTCCAGTTTTAGTCCCAGCTCTAGTCCGGCTTTAGTCCAGCTCTAGTCCGGCTTTAGTCCAGCTCTAGTCCAGGTCTAGTCCGCAGCTCTAGTCCGGCTTTAGTCCGGCTTTAGGTCCAAGTCTAGTCCAGCTCTTTTAGTCCAGCTTTAGTCCAGCTTTAGTCCAGATTTAGTCCAGGTTTAGTCCGGCTTTAGTCCCAGCTTTAGTCCCATGTTTAGTCCAGCGGGTTTAGTCCGGCGTTTAAGTCCAGCTTTAGTCCCCATGTTTAGTCTGTCAGGTTTAGTCCGGCTTTAAGTCCGCGCTTTAGTCCGGCTTTAGTCCAGCTTTAGTCCAGAGCTTTAGTCCATGTTTAGTCCAGGTTATACCTCTCAGGGTTAGTACCAGCTTTAGTCCAGAACTTAGTCCAGTCCAGCTCTAGTCCGGCTTTAGTCCAGGTCTAGTCCATCTTTAGTCCGGCTTTAGTCCAGATCTAGTCCGGCTCTAGTCCAGCTCTAGTCCTTTCCTCTAGTCCGCTTTAGTTCCAGGTCTAGTCCGGCTTTAGTCCAGGCTAGTCCGGCTTTAGTCCAGCTCTAGTCCGGCTTTAGTCCAGCTCTAGTCCGGCTTTAGTCCAGCTTTTAGTCCAGCTTCAGTCCGCTTTAGTCCGGCTTTAGTCCAAGTCTAGTCCAGCTTTAGTCCAGCTCTAGTCCGGCTTTAGTCCGGCTTTAGTCCAGCTCTAGTCCAGCTTTAGTCCAGCTCTAGTCCGGCTTTAGTCCGGCTTTAGTCCAGCTTCTAGTCCGGCTAGTCCGGCTCTAGTCCAGCTTTAGTCCAGCTTCTAGTCCGCTCTTTAGTCCGGCTTTAGTCCGGCTTTAGCTTAGTCCAGGTTCTAGTCCGGCTTTAGTCCGGCTTTAGTCCGGCTTTAGTCCCAGTTAGTCTAGTCCAAGTCCTAGTCAGTCCGGCTTTAGTCCAGTCTAGTCCAGCTTTAGTCCAGCTTTAGTCCAGCTTTTAGTCCAGCTTTAGTCCAGCTTTAGTCCAGCTTTAGTCCGGCTTTAGTCCAGGTCTAGTCCGGCCTAGTCCGCTTAGTCCAGCTAGTCCCGGCTTTAGTCCAGCTCTAGTCTAGTCCAGCTCTAGTCCGGCTTTAGTCCAGCTCTAGTCCGGCTTTAGTCCATCTTTAGTCCAGTTTTAGTCCAGGTCTAGTCCGGCTTTAGTCCAGGTCTAGTCCAGCTCTAGTCCGGCTTTAGTCCAGCCTTTAGTCCAGCTCTAGTCCAGCTCTAGTCCGGCTTTAGTCCAGCTCTAGTCCGGCTTTAGTCCAGCTCTAGTCCGGCTTTAGTCCATCTTTAGTCCAGTTTTAGTCCAGTTTTTAGTCCAGCTCTAGTCCGGCTTTAGTCCAGCTCTAGTCCGGCTTTAGTCCAGCTCTCCAGCTTTAGTCCAGTCTAGTCCAGCTCTAGTCCGGCTCTAGTCCGGCTTTAGTCCAGGTCTAGTCCTTTAGCTCTAGTCCGGCTTTAGTCCGGCTTTAGTCCAAGTCTAGTCCAGCTTTAGTCCAGCTTTAGTCCAGCTTTAGTCCAGCTTTAGTCCAGCTTTAGTCCGGCTTTAGTCCAGGTCTAGTCCGGCTTTAGTCCCGCTTTAGTCCAGCTCTAGTCCGGCTCTAGTCCAGCTCTAGTCCGCATTAGTCCAGGTCTAGTCCGGCTTTAGTCCAGGTCTAGGTCCAGCTCTAGTCCGGCTTTAGTCCAGCTCTAGTCCAGCTCTAGTCCGGCTTTAGTCCAGCTCTAGTCCGGCTTTAGTCCATCTTAGTCCAGTTTTAGTCCTAGTTCTAGTCCGGCTTTAGTCCAGCTCTTTAGTCCGGCTTTTAGTCCAGCTCTTTAGTCCAGCTCTAGTCCGGCTTTAGTCCAGCTCTAGTCCGGCTTTAGTCCCTTTAGTCCTTTAGTCCTTTAGTCCAGCTCTAGTCCGGCTTTAGTCAGCTCTAGTCCGGCTTTAGTCCAGCTCTATCCGGCTTTAGTCCAGTTTTAGTCCAGTTTTAGTCCAGCTCTAGTCCGGCTTTAGTCCAGCTCTAGTCCGGCTTTAGTCCAGCTCTAGTCCAGGTCTCCAGTCCGGCTTTAGTCCGGCTTTAGTCCAAGTCTAGTCCAAGCTTTAGTCCAGCTTTAGTCCAGCTTTAGTCCAGGTTTAGTCCGGCTTTAGTCCAGGCTTTTAGTTCCTGTTAGTCCAGGTTTAGTCCGGCTTTAGTCCAGCTTTAGTCCATGTTTAGTCCAGGTTTAGTCCGGCTTTAGTCCGGCTTTAGTCCGGCTTTAGTCCAGCTTTAGTCCAGCTTTAGTCCATGTTTAGTCCAGGTTTAGTCCAGGGTTAGTCCAGCTTTAGTCCAAGCTTTAGTCCAGCTCTAGTCCGGCTTTTAGTCCAGGTCTAGTCCATCTTTAGTCCGGCTTTAGTCCAGATCTAGTCCGGCTCTAGTCCAGCTCTAGTCCGGCATTAGTCCAGGTCTATTAGTCCAGGTTTAGTCCGGCTTTAGTCCAGCTCTAGTCCGGCTTTAGTCCAGCTCTAGTCCGGCTTTAGTCCAGCTTTAGTCCAGCTTCCAGTCCGGCTTTAGTCCGGCTTTAGTCCAAGTCTAGTCCAGCTTTAGTCCAGCTCTAGTCCGGCTTTTAGTCCGGCTTTAGTCCAGTCTAGTCCAGCTTTAGTCCAGCTCTAGTCCGGCTTAGGTCCAGCTTCAGTCCAGTCTAGTCCAGCTTTAGTCCAGCTTTATCCGGCTTTAGTCCAGTAGTCTTAGTCCGGCTTTAGTCCGGCTTTAGTCCCAGTTCTAGTCCAGGTCTAGTCCGGCTTTAGTCCGGCTTTAGTCCAGCTTTAGTCCAGGGGTAGCTTTAGTCCAGCTTTAGTCCATGTTTAGTCCAGGTTTAGTCCGAGTCTAGTCCAGCTTTAGTCCAGGTTTAGTCCAGCTTTAGTCCAGGGTTAGTCCATCTTTAGTCCAGCTTTAGTCCATGTTTAGTCCATGTTTAGTCCAGGTTTAGTCCGGCTTTAGTCCGGCTTTAGTCCGCTTTAGTCCGGGCTTTAGTCCAGCTTTAGTCCGGGCTTTAGTCCAGCTCTAGTCCGGCTAGTCCGGCTTTAGTCCGGCTTTTTAGCTCTAGTCCGGCTAGTCCAGCTTTAGTCCAGGTCTAGTCCAGCTCTAGTCCGGCTTTAGTCCGGCTTTAGTCCCAAGTCTAGTCCGGCTTTAGTCCAAGTCTAGTCCAGCTTTAGTCCAGCTTTAGTCCAGCTTTAGTCCGGCTTTAGTCCAGGTCTAGTCCGGCTTTAGTCCAGGTCTAGTCCAGCTCTAGTCGGCTTTAGTCCAGCTCTAGTCCAGCTTAGTCCGGCTTAGTCGCGCTTTAGTCCAGCTCTAGTCCGGCTTTAGTCCATCTTTAGTCCAGTTTAGTCCAGTTTTAGTCCGGCTTTAGTCCAGCTCTAGTCCAGCTCTAGTCCAGCTCAATCCGGCTTTAGTCCAGCTCTAGTCCGGCTTAGTCCAGCTCTAGTCCGGCTTTAGTCCATCTTAGTCCAGTTTTAGTCCAGTTTTAGTCCAGCTTAGTCCGGCTTTAGTCCAGCTCTAGTCCGGCTTTAGTCCAGCTCTAGTCCTCTAGTCCAGCTCTAGTCCGGCTTTAGTCCGGCTTTAGTCCAAGCTAGTCCAGCAGCTTTAGTCCAGCTTTAGTCCAGATTTAGTCCAGGTTTAGTCCGGCTTTAGTCCAGCTTTAGTCCATGTTTAGTCCCAGGTTTAGTCCGGCTTAGTCCAGCTTTTAGTCCATGTTTAGTCCAGGTTAGTCCGGCTTTAGTCCGGCTTTAGTCAGCTTTAGTCCAGCTTTAGTCCATGTTTAGTCCAGGTTAGTCCAGGGTTAGTCCAGCTTTAGTCCCAGCTTTAGTCCAGCTCTAGTCCGGCTTTAGTCCAGGTCTAGTCCAATTTTAGTCCGGCTTTATAGTCCAGATCTAGTCTCTAGTCCAGCTCTAGTCCGGGCATTAGTCCAGGGTCTAGTTCCGGCTTTAGTCCAGGTCTAGTCCGGCTTTAGTCCAGCTCTAGTCCGGCTTTAGTCCAGCTCTAGTTCCGGCTTTAGTCCAGCTTTAGTCCAGCTTAGTCCGGCTTTAGTCCGGCTTTAGTCCAGCTTTAGTTCTAGTCCGGCTTTAGTCCAGCTCTAGTCCGGCTTTAGTCCGGCTTTAGTCCTTTAGTCCTCTAGTCCAGCTTTAGTCCAGCTCTAGTCCGGCTTTAGTCCGGCTTTAGTCCAGCTCTAGTCCGGCTTTTAGTCCGCTTTAGTCC
>BJKM01001267.1:0-67097 GCA_015082035.1 Chaenogobius annularis | reverse complement strand
TGGGCTTGGTGCTTTGGGCTTTGGGCTTGGTGCTTTGGGGCTTGGTGGGCTTTGCTTTGGGCTTGGGGCTTGGTTGCTCCGGATGCAGCCGTGACACGCCGTTTGCCACTGCGTTTTGGACCTTCAGTATAACAGGTCTTGGACACTGGTTCGGGTTTGGGAGCCAGAGAGCGATGAGCATGGTCAGTCTTTATTTTCAACAGCGTTTGTTGGAAGTTTAGACATTTGGGGATCCACGGCTCCATAAACCGACCACATCTTTCCCCTCGTCCACTTCGTCCTCGGCTCGGCTGTCCGGTTCACCACTCTTGGATGTGAAATCACACGTGGGCCGCGCCTATCGTAGCGTCTACTGCCTTTGCAATCTAATCAAATAAAGTTTACAGTTCAAAGTCGCTCCTGGTCTCCTCTGGAGCAGAGCCCGGCCGGCGCAAGTGTGGGCAGAGAAGGGGGCGTGGCTAGTTAGCTTACGTGTAGCATGGCTAGCCCGGTTCTCAGCGCCGTTCTTTTCTTAGGCACAGATGTGGACTCTCCCCAGGTGAAACTCCGTGACAGACGGCCTACACTGGCATCAGCTCCAAAGGTTGAATCGAGCACATTTGGGCTCCAACAGTTCTTTGGTTTGAACATTCTTCTCGCACTAAAACGTCTTTAACATGAATATGTGGTTTTTATCATCCAAATATGTCACTTTGGTTCTAAAATGCATTCTTTTATATCGATATAAAGTGTCTGCGCACGCGGCTGCGGCACTCTGGGATATTCACGTGTGAACTGGGAAAACAAGTGCGCGCGTGGAGCCTGTTTATCCTCTTTCACCTACACGCACACACGCACGCGCACACTCACACCCACATTAATGCACACGCGCACAAACACACACAGACATGCGCACACACGCACTGCGCACAAACATGCGCACAAACATGCGCACAAACATGCGCACACGCGCGCACACCCCCACCACACACGTGCACACACAAGCACGCACGCACACACACCCCAAACACATGTGCACACACAAACGCACACGCACAAACAAACACGCACACACCCACACACGTGCACGCGCGCACACGCACAAACAACCATACACGTGCACACGCACAAACAAACACGCACACACCCACACACGTGCACACGCACAAACAAACACGCACAAACAAACACAAAAACACATGTGCACACACGCACACACAAACACACATGTGCACACACGCACACACCCACACACAAACACACGTTTTCGTCCGGGGAAACGAAACTCTTTAAAGCCCGACTCAAACACGGACTGTCCACGTCACGCCGGGAGAGGAGCGCGCGCCATGGCCCGGGACAGTGTCCAGACTGACCTCATCCTAAGTCTGTCAGATCTGGACGAGGAGGGTCTGAATCTGTTCCGTTTGAAGTTACAGGACGCGTCAGTGAAGCCGCGCATCAGAGCCGCGGACGTGGAGGGCAAGGACCGGGCAGAGATCACGAAGCTGCTGCTGTCCCGGTGCACCGAGGACGGGGCCGTGAGCAGGACCGTCCAGACTCTGAGGGACATCGGCCGCAACAACGAGGCCGAGCAACTGGGTGAGATGAAGACTTAAACTGTTTAACGCCCACGTCATGCAGGGGCGTGGTGACGTCACGCGCGTCAGGTAAAGGTCAGAGCGGAGTAGATTATTATGTTATGGATTATTATGTTATGGATTATTATGTTATAGATTATTATGTTTAGATTATTATGTATAGATTATTATGTTATGATTATTATGTTATAGATTATTATGTTATAGATTATTATGTTATAGATCATTCTTATGTTAGAGATGATCCAAAGGGATCAGCTGAGGTCCCAATAAAAGCGTGTGGCCATATTCTGGTCTAAAGTTCTACAGAAATCCAGGTTCATGTCCATGAAATATCTCGGTTCAAACTTGTCTTCACTTGACTTTCCGTTTCCTTCTCACGAGTTTCAGATTCTGAGGACACTTTCCCTTTCAGAAGATATTCTAGTGTTTTGTTTGAAATTGTTATGGCAACGTTCCAAATGTTGAGTCAGTTGTAAACTTGTGCTTCGGCCACATGAAGGTGCTGAAAGCTCATCATCATCTGGAAACACCAGCTCAAACCTCCAGACCAGGGGTCCCCAACCTACGGCCCGCCTCCACATTTGACCCGGCCCCCCTGAACAACACCAGAGATGCCAAATCCATCTCCACATCCATGGATTTGGAATGTGCTGTGGAGGTGCTCTGGAGGTGCTGTGGATGCTGTGGAGGTGCCGTGCTCTGGAGGTGCTCTGGAGGTGCTGTGGAGGTGCTCTGGAGGTGCTGTGGACTGGAGTGCCTCTGGAGGTGCTCTGGAGGTGCTCTTGGAGGTGCTCTGGAGGTGCTGTGGACGGTGCTTGGAGGTCTGGAGGTGCTCTGGAGGTGCCCTGGAGGTGCTGGAGGTGTGGAGGTGCTGGAGGTGCTCTGGAGGTGCTGTGGAGGTGCTGCTGTGGAGGTCTGCTGGAGGTGCTCTGCTGTGTCTCTGGAGTGCTGTGGAGGTGCTCTCTGGAGGTGCTCTGGAGGTGCTTGTGGAGGTGCTCTGGAGGTGCTTGGAGGCTGTGGAGGTTGCTCTGGAGGTGCCTGTGGGAGGTGCTCTGGAATGGAGGTGCTCTGGAGGTGCTGTGAGGTGCTCTGGAGGTGCTCTGGAGGTGCTGTGGAGGTGCTGGAGGTGGTCTCTGGAGGTGCTGGAGGTGCTCTGGAGGTTGCTGTGGAGGTGCTGGAGGTGCTCTGGAGTGCTGGAGGTGCTGCTGGGGAGAAGTGGAGGGCGTGGAGGTGCTCTGGAGGGGCTGTGGAGGTGCTGTGCTGGAGGTGCTGGAGGTGCTCTGGACGAGGTGCTGGAGGTGTGGGAGGTGCTGTGGAGTGCTCTGGAATGGGTGCTGTGGAGGTGCTCTGGAGGTGCTCTGGAGGTGTGGAGGTGCTGACTTTGTGGTTTTTCAGAGGGAAGATGAGAGCAGACAGTGGGTCTCCCACGCGAGCCGACTGGAACCGGACAGAACTGGGTCATAAGGAAAGAACACGAGAACTTGGAGATCATACCAGCCATTTAAAGAATTCTGTTCTTATGACTGAAGCTGAACTTTGACCTAAGCTTTCTGTCTGTGAAGAACCCAGAAGATCATTTGAAGGTTCTTTGTGTGGCTTTCTGGAAAACTATAAACGTTTACATGTAGAGCCCCTGCGACGTCACCCTGGCCCCCCATCAGAGTTATGTTGCCTTGAGAAAAGTTTGGGGACCCTGCTCTGGACGAAACATAAATGTCTGATGTCTTGTCTTTATCGTGCTTCTCCATCATGTTGAAAAACAACATCAAGAACATTTCTTGTTTCTTAATTTTGTATTCTTTGTTTCAGAAAGAAGAAACGCGCTTCGTTTGACTGTAAGTGACACGAACATCACAGCGGACCCCCAGAGCCCCCACTCAGCTCTGAGACGGGAACAGAACCAGGACTGAAACGGGACTGAAACGGGACTGAACCGGGACAGAACCAGAAGAGAACCGGGACTGACCTGGGACTGAAACAGGACAGAACCACAAGAGAACCAGGACTCAACCGGGACTGAACCGAGACGGAATCGGGACTGAACGGACTGAAACCGGGACTGAAACAGGACTGAACCAGGACTGAACCAGAACAGAACGGGACTGACCCGGGACTGAAACGGGACTGAAACGGGACTGAACCGGGACAGAACCAGAAGAGAACCGGGACTGACCTGGGACTGAAACAGGACAGAACCACAAGAGAACCAGGACTCAACCGGGACTGAACCGAGACGGAATCGGGACTGAAACGGGACAGAACCGGACTGAAACCGGACTGAACCGGGATAGAACCGGGACTGAACCGGGACTGAACCGGGACTGAAACAGGACTGAACCAGAACAGAATCGGGACTGAAACAGGACTGAACCAGGACTGAACCGGGACTGACCCGGGACTGAAACGGGACTGAACCGGGACTGAATCGGGTCTGAATCAGGACTGAACCAGAACAGAACCGGGACTGACCCGGGACTGAAACGGGACAGAACTGGGACAGAAACCGGGACAGAACCGGGACTGAACCGTAACAGAACCGGGACTGAACCAGGACAGAACCGGGAAAGAAACCGGGACTGAACGGGGACTGAACCTCGGTGGAGAGGTTCTGCACTTGTCTTTGCATCATCTCCATCGGGTTCTCCAGGGTTCATGGGAGTTTTCCACGGTCACATGTGCTTTGTGGATCTGGAGAAGGCTTTCGCCCGTGTCCCTCATGGTGTGTCCTTTGGGGGGCGCTCTGGTAGTACGGGGGCCGGGGCTGGGGCCGGGGCCCTTTTCTCCAGGAGTACGGGGTCCGGGGCCCTTTGCTCCGGGAGTACAGGGTCCGGGGCCCTTTGCTGCTGGAGTACGGGGTCCGGGGCCCTTTGCTGCTGGAGTACGGGGTCTGTGGCCCTTTGCTCCGGGAGTACGGGGTCTCGGGCTCTTTGCTCAGGGAGTACAGGGTCCGGGGCCCTTTGCTCAGGGCTGCCCGGCCCCTGTCTGACCGGCGCAGAGGGCCCCTCTGCTGTGGTCATTGTCAGCAGTAAGTGGGACCTGTGTGGGTCTCCTCAGGGCTGCCCTTTGTCACCGGCTCTGTTCATTGTTTTATGGGCAGAAACTGGCGGTGCAGTCGGGGGTCAGCGGGGGTCCGGTTTGGATCTCCTTTCTCATGTATTTACTTTAATGGGATTTACTGAGTTGTGAGAGAAATGAACTTGTACAATTTCTCTGACATGACTCTGATTTAGTTTAGTTCATCTATGTTTTTTTTTTCTTTTCTGGTCTTTAAGGAAGCCCCCAGTGTCAGTGAGCCCACCCAGGTCAATGGCTCAGTGACAAAAAAGCGGGCTAGAGCCGTGACTCCGGAGCTGTCTGAACAACGGCTGCTGTTTGGGAATTACAAAGGCCAAAGCTTTGAGTGGCTCCTGCAGAACAAACTGCGCTACACTGCGGTTGTGGTGGGTTCGCACCAGAAAGAGCGAGACGGGGGAGACACGAGGCAAACGCCAGAAATGAAGCAGAAGGTAGTGACACCCCCAAGTCACATGACACACCATCACAGGACCGTCTGACATTTGTTTTAAAACCGCGGCTGTCACGTGAACACAACGGCGCCACACACACACACAGACATACGCGCTGTGGAAAAAGCATCGCCTCCCGTTAAGACCCAGGCGCTCGGCGACCACGGCGGACGAGGGCGGGGTCCTCTGTGGCACCACCCGTTCTAGAATGGCTTTGTCATTTCCACATCGCTGTAAATGCTCTCGTGGTCGCAGAGAGTCTGAGGGTCTCAGTGGTTTGACGTGCGGAGATGCCCGCGCTGTGGGGTCTGCGCACGCGTCACCGGATCCTTAAGAACGCCGGCGCTTCGTTGGAATAACTGGGCGTGGCTTCAGCTTTGCTCACGTGTGCAGCTCGACACAAGTGAGGACCAAAGCTGTGGTAATGCTGAGGGTCTTCTGGTTCTTCTGACACATGACTGACAAATGAAGCAATATAAAAGAACTGGTACCTCAAGAAGGGCGTTAAAGTGTGAGGGCCCCAAACAAATAACGTTGATGTTCGTTTATCCTTGACTTGCCCCCCAACTCTGACCACACACGCCAGGTTTGATAAGAAAACAAAATGTTGTACTAACAGAAGACCCCCACGGACCGCTTTAACAGGCTAATTAGGAAGAGGTTTGTCCAGAGTTTGATGTGTTGTTCATTCTCAGGACGCTCTGGCTGAGTACGTGAGCTGTTTCCCGGAGGCCGTGGACGAAGTGCAGGTTTATCTCCGAGGACGAGAGCCCCTCGGATTTGGGAAATACAAAAAAGTCACTCGCCAAGATTTGTATGAGTCCGAAGAAGATGCCATGAAAAGGTAAGAATGAATACTGCGTTCCAGGCGGGTGGGCAATATGGCTAATGCTAAACCGCTAAACAAATGCTCCAATGTGCTAAAATGGGCTCTGATTTGAACCTGAAACAGATGTTTTCCCCCCCAAGGACCCTCAGAACTCCGAGTTTCTTTGTTTCAGTGATTCAAGTCGAAACGGAAAGTTAGAACTCAACAGCTGAAAGGGGTTTCTTTCTTTTGTTGTCATTTCGAAGGGCTCAGGTTTGGGGGCCGGACTACAAAATCCCACCATAACTTTGTGTTTTCTCTCTCTAAGATCCACAAACAGAACTCACCTCAGGACTTTAGGACTTAGGACTTTAGGACTTTAGGACTTTAGGTTGAGAGAAGGAAAAACCTTCTAAAAACCTTCTAAAAACACGACTAAAAACACGACTAAAGCACTAAAACCAGAGTTTCCCAGGAACATGACTCGACTAGTGCAAAGCAGACCTGGAAGAAGACCAGGTTAGACCTGGACTAAACCAACCATATCACCAGAAAACCATAGATCAACTATAAAACGGACTAAAACAGGTCTAAAGCAGGAAAAGCAGGACCAAAAGCAGGACCAAAGCAGGTCTAAAGCAGGACTAAAGCAGGACTAAAAGCAGGACTAAAGCAGGACTAAAGCAGGACCAAAGCAGGACTAAAGCAGGACCTAAAGCAGGACTAAAGCAGGTCTAAAGCAGGTCTAAGCAGGACCAAAGCAGGAGCAGGTCAAAGCAGGTCTATTTTATAATAAATGTCATTAGAAAAATTTGGTTCAAATGATATTAAAAACAGTCGCTGCCAAAAAGCTCACTTTGCATATAGTTCTTCAGAACAACCGCTGCTGTCACTAGGCAACATGCACAGTTCTCTTTTTTGGAGTAGAGTATTAAAAATAGCACAGACTGAGCATTGAAATATGTGCAACGTCCTGAAATGGAGACAACGGATCTGCGCCTGAGAAGTGATGTATGTTTGTCTTCCCTTCGCCTCCAGAGCCACGTGAGGGTGTAAAAGTATGATTACATGTCCGTGATCCTGGTCTAAAGGGCTCTGTTGGATGAACTGGGGTAATGCTAGCTAGCGAGCTGCTGGTGTTGGGCGTGGCTCTGTTGGATGAACTGGGGTAATGCTAGCTAGCGAGCTGCTGGTGTTGGGCGTGGCTCTGTTGGATGAACTGGGGTAAATGCTAGCTAACGAGCTGCTGGTGTTGGGCGTGGCTCTGTTGGATGAACTGGGGTAATGCTAGCTAACGAGCTGCTGGTGTTGGGCGTGGCTCTGTTGGATGAACTGGGGTAATGCTAGCTAGCGAGCTGCTGGTGTTGGCGTGGCTCTGTTGGATGAACTGGGTAATGCTAGCTAACGAGCTGCTGGTGTTGGGCGTGGCTCTGTTGATGAACTGGGGTAATGCTAGCTAACGAGCTGCTGGTGGTTGGGCGTGGCTCTGTTGGATGAACTGGGGTAATGTAGCTAACGAGCTGCTGGTGTTGGGCGTGGCTCTGTTGGATGAACTGGGTAATGCTAGCTAACGAGCTGCTGGTGTTGGGCGTGGCTCTGTTGGATGAACTGGGGTAATGCTAGCTAACGAGCTGCTGGTGTTGGGCGTGGCTCTGTTGGATGAACTGGGGTAATGCTAGCTAGCGAGCTGCTGGTGTTGGGCGTGGCTCTGTTAGATGAACTGGGGTAATGCTAGCTAACGAGCTGCTGGTGTTGGGCGTGGCTCTGTTAGATGAACTGGGTAATGCTAGCTAGCGAGCTGCTGGTGTTGGGCGTGGCTCTGTTAGATGAACTGGGTAATGCTAGCTAGCGAGCTGCTGGTGTTGGGCGTGGCTCTGTTAGATGAACTGGGGTAATGCTAGCTAGCGAGCTGCTGGTGTTGGGCGTGGCTCTGTTTAGATGAACTGGGGGTAATGCTAGCTAACGAGCTGCTGGTGTTGGGCGTGGCTCTGTTAGATGAACTGGGGTAATGCTAGCTAACGAGCTGCTGGTGTTGGGCGTGGCTCTGTTAGATGAACTGGGGTAATGCTAGCTAGCGAGCTGCTGGTGTTGGGCGTGGCTCTGTTAGATGAACTGGGGTAATGCTAGCTAGCGAGCTGCTGGTGTTGGGCGTGGCTCTGTTAGTGGACTAATGCTAGCTAGCGAGCTGCTGGTGTTGGGCGTGGCTCTGTTAGATGAACTGGGTAATGCTAGCTAGCGAGCTGCTGGTGTTGGGCGTGGCTCTGTTTAGATGAACTGGGGTAATGCTAGCTAGCGAGCTGCTGGTGTTGGGCGTGGCTCTGTTAGATGAACTGGGGTAATGCTAGCTAGCGAGCTGCTGGTGTTGGGCGTGGCTCTGTTGGATGAACTGGGGTAATGCTAAGCTAGCGAGCTGCTGGTGTTGGGCGTGGCTCTGTTGGATGAACTGGGGTAATGCTAGCTAGCGAGCTGCTGGTGTTGGCGTGGCTCTGTTGGATGAACTGGGGTAATGCTAGCTAGCGAGCTGCTGGTGTTGGGCGTGGCTCTGTTAGATGAACTGGGTAATGCTAGCTAGCGAGCTGCTGGTGTTGGGCGTGGCCTCTGTTGGATGAACTGGGGTAATGCTAGCTAGCGAGCTGCTGGTGTTGGGCGTGGCTCTGTTGGATGAACTGGGGTAATGCTAGCTAACGAGCTGCTGGTGTTGGGCGTGGCTCTGTTAGGATGAACTGGGGTAATGCTAGCTAACGAGCTGCTGGTGTTGGGCGTGGCTCTGTTAGATGAACTGGGGGTAATGCTAGCTAGCGAGCTGCTGGTGTTGGGCGTGGCTCTGTTAGATGAACTGGGGTAATGCTAGCTAGCGAGCTGCTGGTGTTGGGCGTGGCTCTGTTAGATGAACTGGGGTAATGCTAGCTAGCGAGCTGCTGGTGTTGGGCGTGGCTCTGTTAGATGAACTGGGGTAATGCTAGCTAGCGAGCTGCTGGTGTTGGGCGTGGCTCTGTTAGATGAACTGGGGTAATGCTAGCTAGCGAGCTGCTGGGGTGTTGGGCGTGGCTCTGTTAGATGAACTGGGGTAATGCTAGCTACGAGCTGCTGGTGTTGGGCGTGGCTCTGTTAGATGAACTGGGGTAATGCTAGCTAACGATGCTGCTGGTGTTGGGCGTGGCTCTGTTTAGATGAACTGGGGGTAATGCTAGCTAGCGAGCTGCTGGTGTTGGGCGTGGCTCTGTTAGATGAACTGGGGTAATGCTAGCTAGCGAGCTGCTGGTGTTGGGCGTGGCTCTCTGTTAGATGAACTGGGGTAATGCTAGCTAGCGAGCCGCTGGTGTTGGGCGTGGCTCTGTTAGATGAACTGGGGTAATGCTAGCTAGCGAGCCGCTGGTGTTGGGCGTGGCTCTGTAGATGAACTGGGTACTGCTGCTAACGAGCCGCTGGTGTTGGGCGTGCTGTTAGATGAACTGGGGTAATGCTAGCTAACGAGCTGTGGGGCTGTTAACGAGCCGCTGGTGTTGGGCGTGGCTCTGTTAGCTGGGGTAATGCTAGCTAACGAGCTGCTGGTGTTGGGCGTGGCTCTGTTGGATGAACTGGGGTAATGCTAGCTAACGAGCTGCTGGTGTTGGGCGTGGCTCTGGATGAACTGGGGTACTGCTAGCTAACGAGCTGCTGGTGTTGGGCGTGGCTCTGTTAGATGAACTGGGGTAATGCTAGCTAACGAGCGCTGGTGTTTGGGCGTGGGCTCTGTTAGATGAACTGGGGGTAATGCTAGCTAGCGAGCCGCTGGTGTTGGGCGTGGCTCTGTTAGATGAACTGGGGTAATGCTAAGCTACGAGCAGCTGGTGTTGGGGCGTGGCTCTGTTAGATGAACTGGGGTAATGCTAGCTAGCGAGCTGCTGGTGTTGGGCGTGGCTCTGTTAGATGAACTGGGGTAATGCTAGCTAACGAGCTGCTGGTGTTGGGCGTGCTCTGTTAGATGAACTGGGTAATGCTAGCTAACGAGCCGCTGGTGTTGGGCGTGGCTCTGTTAGATGAAACTGGGGTAATGCTAGCTAACGAGCCGCTGGTGTTGGGCGTGGCTCTGTTAGATGAACTGGGTAATGCTAGCTAAGCCGCTGGTGTTGTGGCTCTGTTAATGAACTGGGGTAATGCTAGCTACGAGCCGCTGGTGTTGGGCGTGGCTCTGTTAGATGAACTGGGGTAATGCTAGCTAACGAGCTGCTGGTGTTGGCGTGGCTCTGTTAGATGAACTGGGGGTAATGCTAGCTAACGAGCCGCTGGTGTTGGGCGTGGCTCTGTTAGATGAACTGGGGTAATGCTAGCTAACGAGCCGCTGGTGTTGGGCGTGGCTCTGTTAGATGAACTGGGGTAATGCTAGCTAACGAGCCGCTGGTGTTGGGCGGACAGAGACCCAAATGAAAACAGCTTTTTAATCTTTCGCTTCGGCGCGCTCTGCCTCACGCCGCTCCAGAAGCGGTCATATGGTACGCGAGTCGTACTTAGGATGTACTTAGCCGCCAAAGGCTGAACTGGCGACAGACGATGATTGCTAAATGCTACGCTAACAGATACTATATACTGCGACCACAACTATTAATGTTATTACGACAAATGTTACAGCTCAGTGCCACCATGTTATATATCTTTGGAAAGCTATTTTTGTTTCAGCAAAACAACTATTCCGACCATAGTTTGTCAAGCATAATGCAATGACTAATAATTTTAGAAAACAGTCAAGCCTATACTTCCAGAATCGTCCATTTTTAGAGTCAAAGTTCTCCTCATAAATGCAAAGACAAAACCAAACTCTTGTAAACCAATGCTGGATTCTGAGGTTTCTCTTCAAAAGGAGCCCTTTTTGTGCATTTCTGATCAGGCATCGTTCAGGTACAAAGAAAGGTCCTGTGACGCTGAGATATATATATATATAATATATATATATATATATATATATATTATATATGTATGTATATTTGCTTCTTTTATAACGGGAGCAGCTTTTGGCTGTGCTCCACTCACACTCTGTGTGTTCGTGCAAACTAGAGTTATTCAACCTTACAAATGCTGCATTAACAAGCATTTTGAACAAAGTTTAACTTTAATAGATGTTTTAATTTGGATAAATAACAAGAAAACACGTGGCGAGGATGGAAGATACATATATAAGACAACAGCTCATTGTCGGGTATGAAGTCATTTTTTGTGGACATTTGTGTTTTACAGTCCACAAACATGGACAGGTTTTGTTGTTTTGGATGGAGTGCATGAATGTCTTTACGCATTGTGACAGTAATAAATACATATATATATACACACATATATATATATATATATACACACATATATATATATATGTATATATATACATATATATGTATATATGTATGTATATACATATATATATAGCATATACACACATACATATATACACACATATATATATACACATATATATACATATATATATATAACATATATACATTACACATATATATATACACACACACATATATATATATATATAATACACACACACACATATATATATATACACTTATATACAATACATATATACATATATATACTATATATATATATATATATATAATATATATATATATATATATATATATATAATATATATATATATATATATATATAAATATATATATACATATATATATATATGATCTTTTGTCATCGTTGCCTTCATCTCTCTCACAGAACACGTGAAGTGGCTCCGATCACGGAAGACGTTTAAAGACCAGCTGATGGAGGAAGCTGTCAAATACATCTTACGCCGCGACAAAGAAGAGAACCTCGTTGACCAAATCCAGGTGAGAACCATGTGACTCATGTCCAGGCCTGGAACAAAGGCAAATATAACCGAATCTGACCGAATCTGACCGAATCTGACCAAATCTGACCGAGTGTGAGCAAAAGCTAATATTATTAGAAAAGGAAAAATAGAAAAGTATTTGAGTTTTCCAGATTGCGATGCCCAGATGAATTCCTGGCGTCCTTAGTCCTGGGTTGGATCTGGGTTGGATCTGGGTTGGATCTGGGTTAGACCTGGGTTAGTCCTGGGTTAGACCCGGTTTAGACCCGGTTTAGACCCGGGTTAGACCGGTTTAGACCGGGTGGGGTTAGACCTGGTACTGTTGAAGCTTTGTGAGGTTTCTTTAAGAGGTTTTCACAGCAGTACAAACGTATGAATGTTCCCATTGGTCAGCCACTTTGAAAAAGAGAGCACTCTCAATAGGTTTAAACTGGATAAATGAGTGAACTGTGAGGGTGAACTGTGAGGGTGAACTGTGAGGGTGAACTGTGAGGGTGAACTGTGAGGTGAACTTGAGGGTGAACTTGATGAGGAGTGAAACTGCTGAGCTGAACTGAGTGAACTGTGAGGGTGAACTCTGAGGGTGAGCTGGAGGGTGAACTGTGAGTGTGAACTGTGAGGGTGAACTGTAGAGGTGGGAGCGAGGGTGAACTGTGAGGGTGAAACTGTGAGGGTGAACTGCTGAGGGTGAGCTGCGGAGTGAACTGTGAGGCGTGAACTGTGAGGGCTGAACTGTGAGGGTGAACTGAGGGTGAGCTGCGAGGGTACTGCGAGGGCTGAGGGGTGAACTGTGAGGATGTGAACTCTGAGGGTCGGAGCTGCTGAGGGGGGTGAACTGTGAGGGTGAACTGTGAGGGTGAACTGTGAGGCGTGAACTGCGAGGTGAACTGTGAGGGTGAACTTTGGAGGGTGGACTGTGAGGGTGAACTCTGAGGGATGGACTGTGAGGGTGAACTCTAGGGGTGAACTGTGAGGGTGAACTGTGAGGGTGAACTGCGGACTGCGAGGGTGAACTCTGAGGGTGAATTGTGAGGTGAACTGTGAGGGTGAACTGAGGGTGGACTGTGAGGGTGAACTCTGAGGGTGAACTGTGAGGGTGAACTGTGAGGGTGAACTCTGAGGGCTGAACTGTGGGTGAACTGCGAGGGTGAACTGTGAGGGTGAACTCGAGGGTGGACTGCGAGGGTGAACTGTGAGGTGTGAACTGTGAGGGGGAACTGCGAGGGTGACTGCGAGGGTGAAACTGTGACAGGGTGAACTGTGAGGGTGAACTGTGACTGAACTGTGAGGTGAACTGTGAGGGTGAAACTGTGAGGGTGAACTTCTGAGGGTGAACTGTGAGGGTGAACTGTGAGGGTGAGAGTGAACTGCGAGGGTGAACTGCGAGGGTGAACTCTGAGGGTGAACTGAGGGTGAACTCTGAGGGTGAACTGTGAGGGTGAACTCGAGGGTGAACTGTGAGGGTGAACTCTGAGGGTGAACTGTGAGGGTGAACTGTGGAGGGTGAACTGCGAGGGTGAACTGCGAGGGTGAACTCTGAGGGTGAACTGATCGTTCACCCTCACAGTGGTGAGGATCGTGGTGTTTCATAAAACAGACTGATCTTATTATAATAAAGTTCTGAGGTGAAGATGTTCCGGTGTCTTTGCCTTCTTTCTGTCAGCCTGCCTCAGGGCAGCTGTGACCACCATGATAATGACCTGTGTATCTTTGCTTACGCCCACTGAAAGTGCAGGGACAGTTGTGGTCCATTTGTTCTGACCATGGTTTCTTTCCTTTCAGAGCTGGACCTGCTGCTGAAGCCTCTGCTTTACCTCTCGACTCACGGCCGAGTCTCAGAGGCAGGATTTGGGTTATTTTACTGTTTGTTTGTCTGTTGCTGGGCCTTCTAAACCTTACCAGGTAAAATCTAAAGTATCGGCTGATACCGATACCAGCGCTATTCCCATAACGCGTTCATCGTGATGTGCTTTGGCCAAACAGTTGTTGGTTTGAAAAAGGTTTGATGAAGGTTAAATACAAACAAAGATAATCACATTTTGGCGATTAGGAACATGTGTTTTACGGTACAGCGTAAAACACATACTTTGAAGACGTGCAACTACAGAATGTGGCGGTAAATGCACCTCTTCAGTTGGCTGTCAACCGCCATTAAAAGCAACACAACAACGACGTTTTCAGTTATTTTTAATTTACTTTAACATATCATTATTTTTTTTTAATGACACATTTCTGATTTCAGAAAACAACAGTTTTATTTATATTATTATTCATAATTTAAAGATTTACATGGTTTAGACATTTTTTTCTTTCATATTTTGTGTTTTTCTTAAGATAATTATCCAGTGACTTTGGGTTGCCAGATCCCACGTCTAAAACCTGTGTCATTGTTCTCAGAATGGCAGCTATTGCACCTCAGGTTCAGTTGTGATTGAAGTTTACTTTAGCTCATGATACTAAAAGAGTCCAGGAGTGTTCCATTGTAGAAAAGGATTCAGTTGTGTCATCTGGACTCTACAGCACCACCTGGAGGTGATCAGAACACTACAACACAGAGCACAAGAGGTGCCCACCAGCTCAGAGGGCAAGAGGAAAGAGGAAACACACGTCCGGAATGCTCTCTCAGGCCTGTGGAGACCCGACTTGGGCTCTGAACAAAGTGAAGAGAACTAAAAGCAGGACAAAAGGGACAAAAGGGAAACAGAACCAAGAAGAAGGGGTCTCTATCCCTTATGTCTCTATCACTTATGTCTCAGGACTGTCAGAAAAACTGCAAAGATTTTTTAGACAACAACAAAGTCCCTGTTTATTTTAAACCAGGAACACTTTAAGACACAAACTGGTTCACCCTAAGGACAAGATGCAACACAGAAACAGAGCAATGTAGTGTATTCGTATCCAATGCAGTGAAGAAAGTTGTAAAGAGCGCCACATAGGGGAGACTAAACAGCCACTGCACAAGAGGCTTTATCAGCACAGAAGACACGCAAGTTCAGGACCCCAGAGCGCTGTTCATCTTCATCTCAAAGCCACAAACCACTCGATTGAAGACAGTGAGGAGAAGGTTCTGAGCAGGAGAAGAGGAGGCCATCTTTGTTCAAAAAGAGAATCCTTCATTAAATCGTAATGGAGGTTTAAAATTCAACCTTCTGCTCAGTGAGGAGGGAGTGAAAGTCAGCGTACAAAAGGATGTAGATGGCCCATCTCAGGGCTGTTAGTAGTTTCAAGTGAAACCAATAACTCCCTTTATCAGGAGGTCCGGCCCTGTGGGCAGGGCTGAGTTCCCAGACGAGTCCAGATGATACAACTGAATCTTTTTCTACATTGTAAAAGAGGATTCAAATGATTTAATGAATTAATGAATATTGAAATCACCCTGTGCTGTGTAATATGATCGCTCTTAAACGTGTCTCTCTCCTGTTTTCTGTACATTGAATAAACACTTTATTAAAAAACACAAGGTCTTGCTCTGATTTAGTCTGGAGCAGTTGGACTTGGACAGACAAACATCACGTATAAAGATCTTTGCTTCCAAATGCATTTAATCACATAAACAGTGTTTCTTCTGATACAGAGGTAGAACGAGTTTTGTATGAAAATAATTAAATGCACAAAACCCTACAAAAGTATTTACAAATGTACAAAACATTTGGGACGGACAGAGGTTTTTCATGTAGTGCTTTGGCCCTGAGATAGTTACTCCCTCTGGTGGAGCTCAGGAGTATCACACGCTTCAAGTCCGGCCTTCATCTAGTGCCACATTTGACTGATTTATTTTCAAGTTTAGTGTTTGTTTAGTCCTGGGTTATTCATCCCTGTTGTAGTCCTGGTTCAGTCCAGAATTAGTCCAGGTTTTGTCCAGTTTAAGTCCTAGTCTAGTTCTATGGCCTGTTTTTTACATCAATATTGTTGTCCTGGTTTGGTTCAGACTTAGCCCCCGTTTACTCCTGGTTTAGTCTTGGTTTAGTCCTGGTTTGGTTCAGACTTAGCCCCCGTTTACTCCTGGTTTAGTCTTGGTTTAGTCCTGGTTTGGTTCAGACTTAGCCCCTGTTTACTCCTGGTTTTGTCTTGGTTAAATCCTGGTTTAGTCCTGGTTAAGTCCTCTTTTTATTTCCAGTTTCAGGTACTAGTTTAGCCCTGGTGTCTGTCGTTCAGTTGTTGTCGCGGTTCAGTTCCAGTTCCAGTCCTTTTCAGGTCCTGTTCCAGTCCAGTTGTAATCCTGGTTTGGTCTGCGCTACGACTTTGGCCCGTTTCATACGTTTCCGCTCAGAACTTCTCCCCGGAGCGTCCCGTTGCCGCTCAGTCTCTCGGCGCCGTCACTACGAGCCCCAGTGGCCGTCCGCCGCCGCCGCCGTCCCACTTGTGGGCGGGCCGTTGACGCTGCTGACCACTTCCTGCGCGGTTTTGCCCAGCATGCCCTGCACGTCGCACACAAAGCGGTAGACGTAGCGCTTGCCGGCGGTTTTGTGGATGATGTTCTTGTGGTAGTAGTAGCGCAGGCCGCGGCTCAGCTTCTCGTAGTTCATCTTGGGCTTGTTCTTGCACTGACCCCAGCGTTTGGCCACCTGCGACGACAGGACAGTATCAGCACAACGCCCTCGCCTGAAACATCTGCCATAAAAGCAACACTCTGGAACTTTCTGGAGGCGGCCACATACGACTCCAAGGAAACGGAAAGTTGAAATGACCAACCAAACTTTACAAACTTCTGCTGAGTTCAGTCCTTCAGAACAAGTCATATACCGTTTAATGCCAAACTGTTGAATATTAGAGCAGAAGGAATGATATAACCATGGGAACAAGCAGGTGGAGGCTCCTCCAGGCTAAGTACGAGTCAGGTTTGTGGAGATGCAGTTGCTCACAGTAAGGACTCAAGGTTAACATTCAAAATTTTTACAACTAATAAAGGTTTTTGTATTAAATAAAACTCGTCTTGTTCTGGTCTGGTCCTGGCTGATCAGAACTGTTGTGTGACGTTCTTAGGATGTTCTTTATAGACCCTGCAGACGGCTAAAGGACTAAACCATGAAGATGATAATGTCTTCATGATGTCTCCAGCAGGTTTTACTCTGCAGTTCAGACTCTACAGACGTTTGTTTATCAGTTCATCTTCTCTCCGATGTTCGCGCTCCGTGTTCGAGATGAGACCTGAGCGCTCGTTACCTCGGAGGGGTCGGACATCTTGAACTCCCAGCCGTCTCCGGTCCAGGCGATGAAGGTCTGACACGTGGAGTCCAGCAGGAGCTCCAGGAGGAACTGCCACAGCTGGATCGGACCAGAGCCTGAACCACAAAACGGCATCATCAGGTTGAGTGACCGCTGTGTGTGACCACCTTTGACCAAATGTTTGACCAAATGTTTGACCAAATGTTTGACCAAATGTTTGACCAAATGTTTGACCAAATGTTTGACCAAATGTTTGATAAAATGATGACGAAGAGGTTTCAAAGGAAGTCAAGGCGCTTCCTTTTCGAGGGTTCTGAGCTGAGAAATGACCCCACTGTTCTCTGAAAGCTAGCATTTGATTGGCTTGATCCCCCACTGGACCAAAGCGAGAGGACACAGTTGTAAACAGAAGGTTGATTATGCCTTAAATCACCTTTTCTGTTCTTAAAATCTGCACCTCGCCGTCCTAAACTCTTACGTTACAGCGAGCGAGACTTCGGACGACGGTTTCACTTGCGTTTTTCAATAAACAGTCTGGACCGGACACACACGTCTGGACACACACGTCTGGACACACACGTCTGGACCGGACACACACGTCTGGACCGGACACACACGTCTGGACCGGACACACACGTCTGGACACACACGTCTGGACGTCTCCGGACACACACGTCTGGACCGGACACACACGTCTCGGAACGCACACGTCTGGACTGGACACACACGTCTGGACACACCACCCGTCTGGACGATCACACAGTCTGACCGTGACACACACGCTGCTGGACCGGACACACACGTCTGGACGGACACGTCTGAGCAGGAAGCGTGATCCGGACACACACGTCTGGACCGGACACACACGTCCGGACCGGACACACACGTGCTGGACGAGCACACGTCTGGACCGGACACCCACGTCTGGGACACACACGTCTGGACCGACAACAACGTCTGGACCGGACACACACGTCTGGACGGCACACACGTCTGGACTGGACAGCAAGTCTGGCGGCCTGGACCACACACGTCTGGACCGGACACACACGTCTGGAACGCGGACACGTCTGGACACACACGTCTGGACCGTGACACACACCGTCTCGGGAGCCGGTACACACACACGTCTGGACTGGACACACACGTCTGGACACCACACACGTCTGGACCGGACACACACGTCTGACGACACAATCTCACGTCTGGAAACCGGACGGACACACAGTCTGGACCGGACACACACAGTCTGGACACACACGTCTGGACGAGAAAACCGCCGACACACACGTCTGGACCGACACACACGTTCGCCGATACTTTTACGGTAACGCTTCTCCATTTCCACTGCACGTTGTTTAAAAACTGTCGCGCTTTGTGTTGATAACTCGTGAAAATACCTGGATACGCCGCCATGGCAGAGATGGGCCCGTCTCTGTGTGTAGGGGCAGCTCTGCGTTTGGCCACACGAGGGCAGTATGGGGCCCGAGGCTGGGGGAGGCGGGGAGGCGGGGGAGGAGAGGTGAAGGACGAGTATTCGGGCCAATAGTCTGGACAGGCGTAGGACGGGTCATTGACACCTGCAGAAAACAGAAAATGTTTGTGTCATCAAATAAACAGGAAATAAATATGTGTTGATTTAAAATAGATTTCGGTATGATGATGATCATGATGATGATCGATGATGATGGATGATGATGATGATGATGATGATGATGATGATGATGATGATGATGATGATGATTGATTATTATTATTATTACTGTTTTATACATACATCCTACTGACCATTCTTGTTTTCATCTGGAGGTTTCAACTTCCATCCAAAAGTCATTTTCAATCTGTGGCTCGAGAACTCTGATATTTATCCCACCCTGAGTAAGCCCCGCCCACCAGGGACTAATAAGGCTTCAATAAGGTTTAAATTTAGACAAATTAGCATTTTCAAAAATGTTTTATTCAATGGAATATGAAACCTTTAGTTTCTTTGATCCTAAGCTCAGTTCATTTGTCACAGTGGGTTTATTACATGTTCTGGACGTTTCCTCACCTTGTCCGGAGCTGTAAGGGCTCTGACCGGAGCTGTAAGGGCTCTGACCGGAGCTGTAAGGGCTCTGACCGGAGCTGTAAGGGCTCTGACCGGAGCTGTAAGGGCTCTGGCCGGAGCTGTAAGGGCTCTGGCTGGACTCTGCGGCCGGGCTGAAGTGCCTGCTCTGGGGCACGAGGCTCTGGTACGACAGGCCCGACCCGGGATCCTGGAACGAGGCCTCAGAACTCACCGCCTCTGGGGAAAAGAGGAAAAACAAACATTTAAGAGTCTACAAACGCGCCCCCTGCAGTTCAAACCAGGCTATAAACAATAACTGCTCTCTTCAAAGTTGCAATGCATCTTTATGCCGAGCCCAAAATGAATGTGTCTGGTTAAAAATAATCCACTTCAAAAACACGGAGGAGCACTTCCATTCAAAGTTCACATATTTATGTTTTACAATATGTCATGTCCAAACTGCTCATCGTTACTGGAGAAACAATTTAACAACAGTTATACTTTACTGTACTATATACTTTACTGTACTATATACTTTACTGTACTTTTGACTGTGTAGTAATATTTAATAAAGCACCGTGACTTTTGTGAGTGAGTCAGTGTCCTCTCATTGGTCCAGGAGTTGTCCAAAGGTTTCATAAGTTTCATGAGGTTTCCACACAACCTCCCCTCAGTCTACAACGGCCTCATAAAACAGAGGCAAAAATCAACCCAGTCCAAAGATAATGAGGTTTTTCTCAGCTCTGAGCGGGAAAACCCAAGCTGTGAAACTGTAAACAAGGACAGGGCGAGTTTCAGGTGGAACTCCTCCTCTTTGGGCTGGACCAATCAGAGCTCAGGAGAGTATAAACGCGGCTGCTCAAACCAGTTGAATGAAACCTTTGAAACCCTAGAACAATAATATTCAAATATATACTTTGGTAATTCATCCATAAAGCTCAGTGTCTTGGTGGAGGTTCACAAAAGTATACGTGGAACTATGACCTCATACCCCTGGCAAAAGCTCAAGTCCCCCCTGATAGGTTGATATGGGACGTCTCACCGTTTGGGTACGAGCTCCACCAGCCGAAGTCCTGACACGAGTCCAGGTTGTACAGCTGAACATCGCCACAACTCACTGCCAAGAACAACCAAAGTCCATCAAACGTCTCCAGAAGCAGATCTGAGCTCAGCCTTGGAATGTTTCCCGTGTTCGGAGCGTACCTTTGCTGCTGTAGATCTGGTTTGGTTTGGCCTGGATCTCGGTCGAACTCGACTCTGGCCCCTGAAGTCCGGACTTACTGGGGTCTAACAGAAAAGACAGGTCTTCACCACCAAAGTCTAAAACACATAAAGCACCACACGAGATGGGGTTAGAACCAGAATGAGGTCCTGGTTTAGTCCTGGTTTAGCCCTGGTTTAGCCCTGGTTTAGTCCTGGTTTAGTCCTGGTTTAGTCCTGGTTTAGTCCTGGTTTAGTCCTGGTTTAGTTCTGTCTTTGCCCTGGTTCAGCCCTGGTTTAGCCCTGGTTCAGACTTGGTTTATTCCTGGTTTAGTCCGGGTTTCGTCCTGGGTTAGTCCTGGTTTAGTCCCATTTTAGACCTGGTTTAGTCCTGGTTTAGACCTGGTTCAGTCCTAGTTTAGCCCTGGTTTAGTCCTGGTTTAGTCCTGGTTTCATCCCATCTTAGACCAAGTTTAGTCCTGTTTCAGACCTGGTTTAGTTCCTGGTTTAGTCCTGTTTCAGACCTGGTTTAGTCTGTGTCTGTCCTGTCAGACCTGGTTTAGCCTGGACCAAGTTTAGTCCTGTTTCAGACCTGGTTTAGTTCAGACCTGGTTTAGACCTGGTCAGACCTGGTTTTACTGTTTCAGACCTGGTTTAGTCCCGTGTCAGACCTGGTTTAGTCCCGTGTCAGACCTGGTTTAGTCCCGTTTCAGACCTGGTTTAGTCCCGTGTCAGACCTGGTTTAGTCCTGTTTCAGACCTGGTTTAGTCCCGTTTCAAACCTGGTTTAGTCCCGTGTTCAGACCTGGTTTAGTCCTGTTTTCAGCCCTGGTTTAGTCCTGTTTTCAGACCTGTTTTACCTGGGTTTAGACCTGGTTCAGACCTGGTTTCAGACCTGGTGGTTTAGTCCTGTTTCAGACCTGGTAGACCTGTTCAGACCTGGTTTAGTCCTGTTTCAGACCTGGTTTTAGTCTCAGACCTGTTTTCAGACCTGGTTTAGTCCGTGTCAGACCTGGTTTAGACCTGTTTTCAGACCTGGTTTAAGACCTGTTTCAGAACCTGGTTTAGTCGCTGTTTAGACCTGGTTTAGTCCCTGTGTCAGACCTGGTTTAAGTCAGCTGTTTCACCTGGACCTGGTTTAGTCCCGTTTCAGACCTGGTTTAGTCCTGTTTCAGACCTGGTTTAGTCCTGTTTCAGACCTGGTTTAGTCCTGTTTCAGACCTGGTTTAGTCCCGTCAGACCTCTTTCACCGCTCGTTTCCGGTGACGATGAGCGACAGGAAAACGGCTGTGTGGCGTTTAGTGTCCGTTCAGCAAGAGGACGTTTCAGCGCCGTGTTGTGAATGAGAGGAGGAAACAGGGGGGTCCGGGGTCTTTGGGGGGTCTGGGTTTGGTCCGGTTTGGAGAGGAAAGGCCTGAGCGGGGAGTGGACCGAGTCGAGCTAAATCTGTCTGAAAGGAAGTCTGCGGCTCCAGATTACAACCTGAACACTGTGGGACTAAACCAGGACTAAACCAGGACTAGACCAGGACTAGACCAGGACTAGACCAGGACTAGACCAGGACTAGACCAGGACTAGACCAGGCCTGAACTAGGCCTTAACCAGGTCTGAAACAGGACTCAACCAGGATTAAACCAGGCCTGAACCAGGCCTGAACCAGGGCTAAACCAGGTCTGAAACAGGACTAAACCAGGATTAAACCAGGACTAAACCAGGACTAAACCAGGACTAGATCAGGACTAGACCAGGACTAAACCAGGCCTGAACCAGGGCTAAACCAGGACTAAACCAGGCCTGAACCAGGTCTGAACCAGGTCTGAAACGGGACTAAACCAGGATTAAACCAGGCCTGAACCAGGGCTAAAACAGGACTAAACCAGGATTAAACCAGGACTAAACCAGGACTAAACCAGGACTAAACCAGGACTAAACCAGGGCTGAACCAGGACTAAACCAGGACTAAACCAGGACTAAACCAGGACTAAACCAGGCCTGAACCAGGTCTGAACCAGGGCTGAAACAGGACTAAACCAGGATTAAACCAGGATTAAACCAGGACTAAACCAGGACTAAACCAGGTCTGAACCAGGGCTAAAACAGGACTAAACTAGGACTAAACCAGGTCTGAACCAGGGCTAAACCAGGGCTAAAATAGGGCTAAACCAGGATTAAACCAGGACTAAACCAGGGCTAAAAAAGGACTGAACCAGGACTAAACCAGGACTAATCCAGGGCTAAACCAGAACTAATCCAGGGCTAAACCAGGTTTGAACCAGGACTAAACCAGGACTAAACCAGGACTAAACCAGGTCTAAACTAGGTCTTAACCAGGACTGAACCAGGTCTGAACAAGGGCTAAACCAGGACTGAACCAGGACTAAACCAGGTCTAAACCAGGACTAAACCAGGACTAAACCAGGTCTGAACCAGGGCTGAAACAGGACTAAACCAGGGCTAAAACAGAACTAAACCAGGATTAAACCAGGACTAAACCAGGACTAAACCAGGTCTGAACCAGGGCTGAAACAGGACTAAACCAGGACTAAACCAGGACTAAAACAGGACCAAACCAGGATTAAACCAGGACTAAACCAGGACTAATCCAGGGCTAAACCATGACTAAACCATGACTAAACCAGGACTAATCCAGGTCTAAACCATGACTAAACCAGGACTAATCCAGGTCTAAACCAGGTCTTAACCAGGACTGAACCAGGTCTGAACAAGGGCTAAACCAGGACTGAACCAGGACTAAACCAGGACTAAACCAGGTCTAAACCAGGTCTGAACCAGGTCTGAACAAGGGCTAAACCAGGTCTAAACCAGGACTAAACCAGGGAAAACCCAGAGTGAAATCAGGACCAAAAAGACAACCCAGAGTGACTACATCAGGCTTAAACCAAGGCTAACTCTGAACCAAACTAGGACTAAACCAGGACTAAACCAGGACTAAACTATGACTAAACCAGGACTAAACTATGACTAAACCATGACTAAATCAGTCTAAGGCTGATTTATTTCCTCAACCAGGACCAAATCCTGGACCAAATCCAGACCCAGAGCAGACCCTGTCCAGCTGTGATAGTGAGACAGTTTCCTGGTCTGAAGGACAGAGGAAGCTCATCTGTCAGAGCTGCCCTTCTCCTGATGCAAACATATGACCATCTGACCAAAGGGTTCAACACAAACATCCGACCAAAGGGTTCAACACAAACATCCGACCAAAGGGTTCAACACAAACATCCGACCAAAGGGTTCAACACTAACATCTGACCAAGGGTTCAACACAAACATCCGACCAAAGGGTTCAACACAAACATCCGACCAAAGGGTTCAACACAAACATCCGACCAAAGGGTTCAACACAAACATCCGACCAAAGGGTTCAACACAAACCATCCGACCCAAAGGGTTCAACACAAACATCCGACAAAAGGGTTCAACACAAACATCCGACCAAAGCGGTTCAACACTAACATCTGACGCAAAGGGTTTAACACAAAACATCCGACAAAGGGTTTCACACAAACATCCGAACCAAGGGTTCAACACTAACATCGACCAAAGGGTTCAACACAAACATCCACAAGGTTCACGAACTCACCAAAGGGTCAACCACAAAACATCCGCCGAAAGGGTTCAACCACAACATCTGACCAAAAGGGTTCAACACAAACATCCGACGCCAAGGGTATCAACACAAATACGACAAAAGGGGTTCAACACTACATCTGACTAAGGGGTTCAACACAATACATTAGACCTCCTGATCCAAAGGGTTCAACACAAAACATCAGACGCAAAAAGGTTCAACAACAAACATCAGACCAAAAGGGTTCAACACAGGAATAATTCAGGCCCAAGGGTTTCAACACAACATCAGACATCTGAAAAACAAAGGGGTTCAACACAAACATCAGACTGGCATCTTGACCCAAAGGGTTCAACCAAACCATCTGACCAAGGTTCAACACAAACAGTCAGAATCATGCTGACAAAGGGTTCAACCACAAAGCATCCGACCAAAAGGGTTCAAACAAACATCAAGACCAAAGGGTTCAACAAAACATCCGACCAAATGGGTTAACAAAACATCCACGCAAAGGGTTCAACACAAACATCCGACCAAAGGGTTCAACAACAAACAAACCGACCAAAGGGTTCAACACAAATATCCGACAAAGTTCAACACAAATATCCGACCTCAAAGGGTTCACACAAACATCTGACCATTCTGGACGGTGCAAAGGGTTCAACACAAACATCCGACCAAGGGTTCAGCCAAACATCCGACGCAAAGGGTTTCAACAAACATGCCGACCAAAAGGGTTACACAAGACATCCGACCAAAGGTTCAACACAAACCATCCGACCAAAAGGGTTCAAGCACAACATCCGACCAAAGGGTTCAACACAAACACGACCAAAAGGGTTCAACACAAATATCCGACGCAAAGGGTTTCAACACAAAGTATGCACCAAAGGGTTCAACACAAAACAATCTGACCATCTGACGAAAGGGTGCGAACACAAACACCGACCAAAGGGTTCAGCACAAAACAGTCGCGACCAAAGGGTTCAACACAAACATCCGACCAAAGGGTTCAACACAAACATCCGACCCAAAAGGGGTTTCAACACAAACCATCCGCCAAGGGTTCAACACAACATCCGGTTCAACACAAACATCAAAGGGTTCAACACAAACATCAGACCAAAGGGGTTCAACACAAACATCAAACACAAACACAAAGACCATCTTACCAAAGGTTCAACACAAACATCCGACCAAAAAGGTTCTAACTTACAAGCATTCCAAGGGTTCAACACAAACACCAAAAGAGTTTCAACAAGCAAACATCTGACCAAGGGTTCAACACAAACATCAGACCAATCAACACAAAACTGACAAAGGGTTCAACACAAGCATCCGACCAAGGTTCAACACAAACATCTGACCACCAAGTTCAACACAAACCAGAAACGCAAGTACCTTCCAACGCGTACCTTCGGTCTGCATCCCACAATAAACCATTGGTAAGTACGGGTTGAAAGGCAGCGCTCTGATTGGCTGTTCTCGGGTTGTCTCGAAAGTGGAATCCTTTGCACTTCTGGTTTTGCCACACGTTTGGTTCTGGTTCCAGTCCTGATTAAGTCCCAGTCCAGTCCAGTCCCAGTCCAGTCCCAGTCCAGTCCCAGTCCAGTTTTAGTCCAGTTTAGTCCAGTCTTTAGTCCAGTCTTAGTCGCAGTCTTAGGTCCAGTCCTTTCGTCCAGTCTTAGTCCATCTTTAGTCGCAGTCTTAGTCAGTCTTAGTCGCAGTCTTTTGTCAGGTCTCGGCCCGGTCTCAGTCCTGGTTCTTGGACTGACCGTATGCAGTAAAGGTTCCCAGTCCGAACCGGGACCTCCTGAGTCCTGAAGGTTCTCGGCTGTAGAATCCACTTTGACAAATCTCCATCTGAAAGTCCAAAAACAGAGTTTAGTTTCAGTCCTGAATAACACAAACTTCTTTAGACTTTTTTGACTTTTTAATGACACTTTTTAGAGCCGGAGACCGAGTCAGACCGGTCCGCAGAAGCCAGAGTCCAGACCGGTCAGAACCAGAGTGCAGACCGGTCCAGAAGCCAGAGTCAGACAGGATCCAGAACGAGTCAGACGCGGTCCAGAACCAAGGTCAGACCGGTCCAGAACCAGAGTCAAACCAGTCCAGAACAGAGTCAGACCGGGTCTGGAAACCAGAAAGTCAACCGGACAGGAACCAGGTCAGACCGGTCCTGAACCAGAGTCAGACCGACCAGAACAGAGTCAAACCGGTCCTGAACCAGAGACAGTACCGGTCCTGAACCAGAGTCAAACCGTCCCTGACACCAGAGTCAGACCGGTCCTAACCCAGAGTCAAACGGTCCTGAACCAGAGTCAGACGCGGTCCTGAACCAGAGTCAGACCGGTCCTGGGAACCAGGAAGTCAAACGCGGACCAGAACAGAGTCAAACCGGGACCAGAACCAGGGGAAGTCAAAACGGTCCCAGAACCAGAGTCAAACCGGTCCAGAACCAGAGTCAACCGGACAGAACCGGAGTCAGACCGGTCTCAGAACCAAGAAGTCAAAACCAGTCCGCTGAACGCAGAGTCAACCGGATCTGAAGCAGAGTCAAACGGGTTCAGAACCAGAGTCAAAACGGTCCAGAACCAGAGTCAGACGCGGACGCAGAACCAGAAGTAGACCGGTCCAGAAGCCAGTCAAACCGGTCCAGAACCAGAGTCAGACCGGTCCCGAAACCGAGAGTCAGGACCGGTCCAGAACCAGAGTCAAAACCGTCCAGAAACCAGTCAAGACCGGTTCTGAACGCAGGTCCTGACGGCGGTTCTGACGGTTCTGAACAGAGTCAGACCGGTTCTGAACCAGAGTCAACGTCCTGAAACAGAGTCAATACCGGGGGTCGCAGAACCAGAGGTCCAAACCAAGTCCTGAACGCAGAGTTCAAAACCAGTCCAGACCAGAGTTCAAACCCAGTCTGAAACAAGAGTGAAACCGGTCCAGAAGCGCAGACTCAAACGAGTCTGAACCGAGTCAGACCAGTTTTCTGAACAGAGTCAAACAAGTTCTGAACCAGAGTCAGACGGCAAGTTCCAGAACGCAGAGTTAAACCAGTCCAGAACCAGAGTCAAACCCAGTCTCAAAAACCAGAGTCAAACAAGTTCTGGAACCCAGAGTAGACCAAGGTCAGAACAGAAGTTAAACAGTCCAGATACCAGAGGGGTCACACCAGTCCAGAAAACCAAGAGTTAAACCAGAGTCAAACCCAGTCCAGACCAAGAAGTTAAACCAGTCCTCCAGAACCACGGTCAAACCAGTCCTGAACCAGGAACCAGGGTCAAACCAGTTCCAGAACGCAGGGTCAAACCAGTCCAAGAACCAGAGTCAAACCAGTCCAGAACTAAGAGTCAAAAGCCGGGTCCCAGACGCAGAGTCAAACGGTCCAGAACAGTCAAACCAGTCAACCAGAGTTAACCAGTCCAGAACGGCAGAGTTAAACCAGTCCTTGAACAGAAGTCAAACAGTCCAGAACCAGAGTTTTAAACGCAGTCCTGAACAGAGTCAACCGGTCAGAACGCAGAGTCAAACCGGTCCAGAACCGCAGAGTTAAACGAGGTCTAAACCATAAATTAAGAAGAGCAATATATTTAAAGTATTTGCAATAGGCCCGCGGGCCAAGATCAGATTGGCCTGTAGGCCCTGATCCGGCCTGATCCGGCCCGCGGGCGCTTGAGTTGAACAGGCCCAGATGAGTTTGAGGACGTCAGTTTTGAGACTCTTAAAGTCCAAATAAAAAGCTTTCCACTTCAGTCCAGCATTGAAGACAAAATGTGAGGAAAAGAAATCAGAGCTCAAGTAAAAGTACAAGTAACTGCAAGAAGTACAATGTCACTCAAGTAACTGAGACCAACCTCTAACAACCAGGTCTGAACCAGGTCTGGACCAGGTCTGAACCAGGTCTGAACCAGGTCTGAACCAGGTCTGAACCAGGTCTCAGGTCTGAACCAGGTCTGAAACCAGGTCTGAACCAGGTCTGAACCAGGTCTGAACCAGGTCTGAACCAAGTCTGACCAGGTCTGACCAGGTCTGGACCAGGTCTGGAACCAGGTCTGACCGGGTCTGTCTGAACCAGGTCTGGACCAGGTCTGGGGGTCTGAACCAGGTCTGGACCAGGTCTGGACCGGGTCTGGACCGGGTCTGGACCAGGTCTGAACCAGGTCTGGACCAGGTCTGGACCAGGTCTGGGCCAAGTCTGAACCAGGTCTGGACCGGGTCTGGACCGGGTCTGTACCGGGTCTCTGGACCAGGTCTGAACCAGGTCTGGACCAGGTCTAAACTAAGTCTATTTCCTCATAAACACGTGTCTGATTATTACATATTTTCGACATGTCAGAGATGTTCTTACCTTTGTCTCCCCGTCTCTCTGTCTCTGTCTCTCTGTGTCTCTGTCTCTGTCTCTCTCTGTCTGCGGCGGGTTCGAGGCTCGAGTCCCAGGACGTGTCCCGTAAAGTCCCGTAAAGTCCCGTAAAGTCCCGTGCGCGGCGCAAACTTCAGACTGACGCAGAGTCTGTGTCCGGACTGCGCTTTTAAACGGCGCAGCGGGGGCTGGGGGGGCTGGGGGGACGCGCAGGAGGCGGGGGCGGGGCCTGTGCGTCGTGACCGTGTCGTCCTCCACGCGCCGTCACGGCTCGTTTTTTTGACAGTTTGATTGCATAATGTCAGTGTTTGTGATCAAATGTGTTTTAGAGTTCGTTTAGTGCAGACAAATGTGATCCAAACTCAAATAGAGTCACGATGAGTCGATTAATCGTTGCAGATATAACAAAAGGTAATTATAATAATGACTTTCTCACTGTAAAAAGGTGTTTATCTCCATTTGAGTTTCACACATTCATTTGAAAAAGTCAGTTCACGCACAGAAAGAGGGAAAATGTGAACACACAATTTTAAAACAGGACGAAAACTAAAGGGAAAAGTTGTTTTGAATGAACATTCCTAATTTGAAATGGATCGAGATCGAGATCGAACCTGCATCCACTTTTACGCACGGACAGACGCGGTGTCCAGACGCCTCCATAGCGCTTTAAACCTCTTTAAATCGGTCTAAAGTCGTGCGTAAAGGCTCTCCAGAGGTTTAAAGTCGTGCGCAAATGCTCTCCAGAGGTCTAAAGTCGTGCGTAAAGGCTCTCCAGAGGTGAAAGTCGTGCGTAAAGGCTCTCCAGAGGTTTAAAGTCGTGCGTAAAGGCTCTCCAGAGGTGAAAGTCGTGCGTAAATGCTCTCCAGAGGTCTAAAGTCGTGCGTAAAGGCTCTCCAGAGGTGAAAGTCGTGCGTAAAGGCTCTCCAGAGGTCTAAAGTCGTGCGTAAAAACTCTCCAGAGGTCTAAAGTCGTGCGTAAAGGCTCTCCAGAGGTGAAAGTCGTGCGTAAAAAGTCGTGCGTAAAGGCTCTCCAGTCCTTCGTGATCCCTCCCGCTCTCTCCTCGCGGCTCCGTGGCTCGTTAATCACTGCGCTCTGAAACCTGAACTCTGCGCTGCGCCGCGGCTCCAATCACGACTCCGCGCTCTCCAGATGCGCTGTTTGTTTGGACAAGGCCGGCGCTTATCTCCCGCGGCCAGACTCGCGCTGAGTGTGTGCGTGTGCGTGCGTGTGCGTGTGCGTGCGTGTATGTGTGTGTGTGCGTGCGTGAGAGTGGTGCGCCGTGTTTTTACTGCGCCATTGTTGCGGCGGGTGCGTGACAAAGATAACGCGGTCATTGAGCGCGTCTGTCGTCTCCACCCGCGATCTTTCACTCACTCTTCTTTTCACTGCCGCTGTGATGGAGTTCCGATGGACTTGAGTAAAAGTACACACACAGGAGCAACAAATACTCAAGTAAAAATGTCACACGACCAAATCTACTGAAGTAAAAGTACTGTAGTAGTCGTTCTCTTTGGTTATAAAAACTCAACAAACTGTGATCGTGATCTTGGATTCAGCTTTAAAACCTCAAGTAAATATACTTCTACTTTTCAGTCCAGTTCAAAAAAAGCAGTGAAAGTACAGACATGTTACAGTACAGTACTTTTACTCTCCGCCAGCGCGACACTTGAGGAAGAACTTAGTGTGGAAAACTGTCCGAGCTGCTCCTGAAGAGGTTTTCTTCCATTGAATCCACTGCATCCATAGATTTCTTGAGGACATTTTTCTCCCACAAAGATCAGGCCTTAAAGTCGTTTTAAGGCGCAGAAATATAAAGGCCCTCAATTCCTGCAGTGATTAAGTTAAACATTGGTGCGTTTTCTATTTGAATATTTCTTTCTAATAAAGTAATTAATAATAATAATAATAATAAAATAATAATAATAATAATAATAATAATAATAATAATAATAATAATAATAATAAATTAATAATAATATAATAATATATTAATAATAATAATAATAAATAATAATATATAAAATAATAATAACATATAATATAAATAAATAATAATAATAATATAATAATAAAAAATAATAAAATAATAATAATAAAATAATAAATAATAAATAATATATAATAATAAATAATATAAATAAAATAATAATAATATAATGATAAAAAATAATGATATATAAAATAAAATAAAATAAATAATAATATATAATGATAATAATAATAATAATAATAATGAAAAATAATAAAATAATAAAATAATACAATAATAATAATAATAATAATAATAATAATAATAATAATAATAATATAATATAATAATATAAATACTCGGGCCTGATGTTGTGATGTTCTTTCCTTTTTTTCAGATTCAGAACGTTTAAAAACAAACACGAAACAGAACAAGAGAAGAAAGGAAGACACAGGCCAAAGTGAAGGATGTATGGCATGTCAAAGACTTAGCGCCGCCCTACGGTTTGTGAGGGAACTGCAGCTGTCACAGACCAGGCCCAGCAGCGGTGGGTTGCACTGTTTTAAATATTAAGTTTGTGCTTTTATGTTGAACTCAAGCCCGCGTGGACAGAAAGAGCAGAGAGTGAGCGCTGCTGCTAGCTAATGCTAATGCTAATTAATGCAAACAAATACATACAACGATAATAAGAAATAGCAAGACATAATAATAATAATAAAATAATAATAATAATAATAATAATTAATAATAATAATAATAATAATAATAATAATGATGATAATGATAATGATAATAATAATAATAATAATAATAATAATAATGATGATGATTGATAATGATAATGAATGATAATGATAATAAAAATAATAATAATAATAATAATAATAATAATAATAAAAATGATAATATAATAATAATAATGATAATATTAAATAATGATAAAGATAATATAATGATAATGATAATGATAAGATAATGATAATGATAATGATAATGATGATAATGATAATAATAATAATAATAATAATGATAATGATAATGATAATGATAATGATAATGATAATAATAATAATAATAATAATAATAATAATAATAATAATAACAAATAGCAATACATAAATAAATATGTGCCTGATGCATTTGGATTAAATACGTGAAAACAACTAAACAGAATTGCCCAGACAATGGCCCGGGGGCTAAATGCGGCCCTCAGGCCTTACTGAACTGGCACGTGGTCAAAGACAGAACTTTTTATTCCAAATGTGAGTCGTTCTTCCACTGTAACCAATAAAGGCCTTTGTTCAGATGAATGTTGCACCGAGCCTTAGTAAAGGTAAACCGAGCCCTCACTAAAGGTCAAGTGCTGTGTTTGATGCACCTTAAGGCTTCTGCACAGACCAGTGTGGCCTCTGCTGGGAACGTGTTTCACTCGTGGCCCTCAGGGGAAAAAAGAGTTCAACTAAATCAAACCCGAGCCTCATATTTCAACAAAGCACTTTTATAAAAGAACATTGATTTTGTTCAGACATTTCCTGGTTTTCTTATCAGATGAACGTGTTTTTGAACGTGCAGTATTCAAATGTAGAAAACAAAAAGAACATCTGGCCCAGAACGACACAAATATGAACTCAAACCAAACTGAAATGTTCAAGAAGTAAAATTATATTGTTTTATCATTATTATTCTTATTCTTATTCTTATTTTAATTGTTGTTATCAATTATTATTATAATTATTCTTTTAAGACTGTAATATACAGTAAAAGTAGTTGTCTGTAAAGTGTAGATTTGGATTGACACTTTCTAGCAAGTCTCCAGTTCACGTGTTAAAGAGAGAGAGAGAGAGAGAGAGAGAGAGAGAGAGAGAGAGGGAGAGAGAGAGGGAGAGAGAGAGCGCATCCGGTGCGGACCGCGCGCTCTGTGCCACAAAGTGCAATCCTCTGCGCCACAGCGTCTCCGCGCCACAGACCTCTCCAAACCAAACCAAAACGCTGCGTAAAAGTGCCCAAAGTCTTCTCCAAAAGCGACTAAATGCGCACAGCTCGCCACGATGGACTGCACCATAAAGGTAGGACCGGCCGTGCGTGTGCGCGTGTGCGTGTGTGTGTGTGTGTGGGTGCGCGTGTGAGCTCTACTCTGTGTGTGTGTGTGTGTGTGTGCGTAGGGCGTGGGCCGTGCGCGCTCCCCACTCTTTCCTTCTTGTACAAAATTTCCCCTTCCTTCCCGTTCGTGGTGTATGCGGCTCTAGAATAACACAACTAACCGCTTCATCTTTACACTCGCGTTTGTTCTTCTTCACGCGCGTTTCGGGCGCGTTCCGGCTCCGGACTTTCACATTTTCACCTCAAATCTGACAGAGTTTTGGGGCGGCGCGGCCTTGACCTCGCGCGGTCGGAGCAAAGCGAACACGGCCCCGTCGCGTCGCAGCGCCGCGCGGGTTTTTCTTTTGTTTTGTTTTGGATTGTACGTGAAAGGGTCGTGAGGATGCTCGTGACACAGGCAACTGCCCGCGAACGCACCCCGGAGCGCGCCGCGAGCCACGGACACAGGTAAGCGGGACGTGGACGCGCTCAGGGGAAGCAAAGTGTCCAGAAGGTTCCACTCCGAGTCCAAAAGGCCCAAGAACCAGAAGAGATCCCAGTCAAGAAGCAACATTCTCTCTCATTACCGCGTGAGTCTGGTAAAGTGGGCCAGAGGCTAAAGGGGGCCAGAGGCTAAAGGGGGCCAGAGGCTAAAGGGGGCCAGAGGCTAAAGTGTCATTCTGTGTTTGAAATGTGCAGAATTAAAAATAAGAGCTTTTGTGGGATTCTTTTCTGGACCACGTGAGTTCAGGCCGCAGACTTGAAACGCACTGTTTTATTTAAGTTAATTCAATGGTAAAACTAAATGCAGCTGCTGCTTTTGTGTGTTTTTTTTAATTGTTTTCACAACTAAAACTGGACTCATTTGGTGCTTGAGAAGGAAAACGAACTTGTGCGCGCGATGGTTCTGACGTTGGGACAAAAGTGGAGTCGGACTTTGGCATTTCATGAAGATGAATGTTCTCTCACTGCGTTCGAATCCTTGTGCGTTCCATGCAAATCAAAATGGCGGTTGTTCTGGCTTCAAATCTATTTTCCTTCAGTGTTTGTTTCCCCGCGCGCAAGGCCTCACTCTGCTCACTCTGCTCACTCTGCTCACTCTGCTCACTCTGCTCACTCTGCTCACTCTGCTCACTCTGCTCACTCTGCTCACTCTGCTCACTCTGCTCACTCTGCTCACTCTCGGTCTGCGCACACTTTGCTTTTGTCGTGTTTTTTTTTTTTTTTACTTGATAAAAATATGCCTAAAGCTGCTGCTTAACGGAACTGATGACTTTTGTTGCCGTTTTTTTCGAAATCGTGTTGCAAAACCGTTCGCGAAGGCCCGTGTGTTTTTGCGGAATTTGACTTTTAAAAAGGTCTCGGGCTTGTTCGTGTTGTGGAATTGTGGTTCAGGGGGGCTGGGAGCGCGGCGGGGGGCGGTGCAGGAACGCGCGGGGGCGGTGCAAAGAGCGCGCGGGTATGCAGGAGCGTGCGCGGGGGGCTTGGCAGGACGAGGCTGGGCAGGGGTGGGCTGCGATCTGTGGCCCGTGGTATTTGGGCGGCGGAGAGTTTAGATCGTGAGTTCAATGGGTGTGTTATCGAAGCGCGGCAGACTTCCGTTTGTAGACCGCGGGCGCGTTTTTGCCGCGCACCAAAACGCCAGAAAGAGCGAGCACAAAACGCACGGAAAGAGCGCACAAAACAGAGCACAAAACGCACAGAAAGAGCGGCACAAAAAGAGCACAAAACGCACGAAAGAGCGCACAACAAACGCACGGAAAGAGCGCACAAAACACAAACAGCACAGAAAGACGAAAACGTGAACAAAAGAGACGCAGGAAAGAGCACAAAACAGAGCACAAAACGCAAAGACAGAAACGCACAAACAAAAAGAGCGAGAAAGAGCGCACAAAACAGAGCACAAAACGCACGGAAAGAGCGCACAAAACAGAGCACAAAACGCACAGAAAGAGCGCACAGCACAAAAACAGCGCCAAAACAGAGCACAAACGCACTGAAAGAGCGCACAAAACAGAGCGCACAACGCGCACAACCAGAGCACAAAACGCACGGAAAGAGCGCACAAAACAGAGCACAAAACGCACGGAAGAGCACAAAACAGAGTCAACAAAACGCACGGAAAGAGCGCACAAAACAGAGCACAAAAACACGGAAAGAGCGGCACAAACGAGCACAAAACACGACAAGAGCGCACAAAACGCACAAAACGACAGAAGAGCGCACAAAACAGAGCACAAAACGCACGGAAAGACGCACAAAACGCACGGAAAGAGCGCACAAAAACTGCACAAAACGCCACGAAAAGAGCGCACAAAACAGAGCACAAAACGCACGAAAGAGTCGCACAAAAACGCACAGAAAGAGCGCACAAAACAGGCAAAACGCACAAAAGGCACGAAGGCGCACAAAACAGGCAAAAAACGCACAGAAGAGCGCACAAAACAGAGCACAAACGCACGGAAAGAGCGCACAAAACAGAGCACAAAACGCACGGAAAAGAGCGCACAAACAGAGCACAAAAACGCACGGAAAAGAGCGCACAAAACGCCAGAAAGAGCGCACAAAAGACAAAAGCGAAAGACGGAAAGAGCACAAAACAGCACAAAACGCACAAAAGAGCTGCACAAAACAGAGCAGAAAACGCACGTTCAGCGCAGCAAACAGAGCGCACAAAAACGCACAAAACGCACAGAAAGCGCAAAACAGAGCACAAAACGCACAGAAAAGCGCACAGAAAGATGCGCACAAACAGAGCAAAAAAACGCACAGAAAGAGCGCACAAAACAGAGCACAAAACGCACGGAAAGAGCACACAAAACAGAGCACAAAACGCACGGAAAGAGCGCACAAAACAGAGCACAAAACGCACGGAAAAGAGCGCACAAACGCACAGAAAGAGCGCAAACAGAGCGATCAAACCACCGGAAAGAGCGCCACAAAACGCACAGAAAGGCGCACAAAACAGAGCAAAAAGCACAGAAAGAGCGCACAAAACAGAGCACAAAACGCACAGAAAGAGCGCACAAAACAGAGCACAAAACGCACAGAAAGAGCGCACAAATGAGGCCTGCTGGGCTTGGGCCTAATTTGAACCTTATAAACGGGACTAATCCAGGTTTTTAGGGGAAATCATTTGTAATCAGCAAACTGCACCAAATGTTTAGTTCAGTTTTTGTGGGCGTCGTGAGTCAGTGACGCAACAATCACCTCTGACATGCGCAGAACGGACATCTGTTTGGACGATGTTGAAACAAGTGAAGACGTGTGATCATTTCCTCAAAATATTAAAATATGAGGCAATATTTATCCACAAAACGTGTAAAAATAACGTGTTTTACCATCTTATCACAACACTGAATGCACTGTCCCACTTTACCAACATGACGTGAAGTGGGACATGCATTATATGAGCTCACATACTTCAGATTATATTTCACTAATAACAAATTGTAAATATTGATTTTGTCTTCATATTTAATTATTCAGACCTTTGGCACACTTGTGTTGAAGCTTCAGCTGCCCTGGGGCAGACTGACAGAGATGTGACTGCCATGGCTGCCGTAAACCATAAACCTCACACACACGACTTGTATTTGTATTTTATTATTTGTCATGTTCTGTGCAGGTCGAACCATCCCTGCGTTTGGGTTGCAATGTGTGAACTAAGAGCAGACGCAGAGGCTCCACCTTTAAGGAGGAGCGCACGTGTCGCTTTGGTTTCCAGTGTTTTGAACCTCCAGAAATGTGTTCTTTCTCTGACGTTAAAGCTGAAATCTGGAGCTTTCTAAAATGTGTGACACAAAGACTAAAAAGAACAAAGAAGTAGAAAAAGTGTCCCGCTTTATCCATTTTCACCCATTTTCACTCACTTTTTCACCCATAATTCATCATAAGTAAATGTTTTTGACCTTTGACCTTAATCACAGAATAACAGTTTTTAACGGGCTGTTTCAATCCGGCCCCCCGGCCGTTTTAATCCGGCCCCCCGGCCGTTTTAATCCGGCCCGCTGAACATATCTAGTTTATATTTATGACTTTCCGATGATATATAGCGTTTTTATAACGCTTGAACTACACGTCCCACAATCCTTTGCAGCTGCCGCCCCTCCCCTGCGCTGCTCAGCGCTGCTGTGTGTGCTGCTGGAGCAAGTGCAGAGGGCTGAGAAGGGTCACTTTACAGGCCTGAGCAGAGGTCTGAGCGGGGAAAGAGACGTGTGGCTTTGGGAAACACGGAAGAAAGAAAGGAGACAGTTCTGTGGACGTTAGAGCTGCGCTAATGTGGAGCTAACGTGGAGCTAATGTGGCGCTAACGTGGAGCTAATATGGAGCTAATGGATGGAGCTGATGTGGAGCTAATGTGGAGCTAATGCATGGAGCTAATCTGGAGCTAATGTGGAGCTAATGCATGGAGCTAATCTGGAGCTAATGTGGAGCTAATGCATGGAGCTGATGTGGAGCTAATGTGGAGCTAATGCATGGAGCTAATGTGGAGCTAATGCATGGAGCTAATCTGGAGCTAATGTGGAGCTAATGCATGGAGCTGAATGTGATGGAAGCTAATGGAGCTATGTGGAGCTAATGTGGAGCTATGCATGGAGCATGGAGCTAATGTGGAGCTAATGTGGAGCTAATGTGGAGCTAATGTGGAGCTAATGTGGAGCTAATGTGTGGAGCTAATGTGGAGCTAATGTGGAGCTAATGTGGAGCTAATGTGGAGCTAATTTGGAACTAACGACAAGAAAACAAACTTGTGTGCTGAGGAACCAATGCAAACCTGGACAGCTCATGAGCCACAGGCCGCACTAATGTGACCGTGAAACTGTGTCCACACTACTGTGAGCGCCCGCACTAATGTGAGCACCCGCACTAATGTGACCGTAAAACTGTGTCCACACTAATGTGAGCGCCCGCACTAATGTGAGCGCCCGCACTCATGTGACCGTGAAACTGAGTCCACACTAATGTGACCGCCCGCACTAATGTGAGCGCCCGCACTAATGTGACTGTGAAACTGTGTCCACACTAATGTGACCGCCCGCACTAATGTGACCGCCCGCACTCATGTGACCGTGAAACTGTGTCCACACTAATGTGACCGCCCGCACACTAATGTGACCGCCCGCACTCATGTGACGTGCGCCCACTAATGTGACCGCCGCACTAATGTGACCGCCCGCACTCATGTGACCGTGAAACTGTGTCCACACTAATGTGACCGCCCGCAATAATGTGACCGCCCGCACTCATGTGACCGCCCGCACTCATGTGAGCGCCCGCACTCATGTGACGCCCGCACTCATGTGACCGTCCGCACTAATGTGACCGCCGCGCACTAATGTGAACCGCCCGCACTAATGTGACCGTCCGCACTCATGTGACCGCCCGCACTCATGTGACCGTGCCCGCACTCATGTGAGCCCGCACTCATGTGACCGTGAATCTGTGTCCACTAATGTGTGAGCGCCCGCACTAATGTGACCGGCCCGCACTCATGTGGACCGAAACTGTGCCCGCACTAATGTGACCGCCCGCACTAATGTGACCGCCCGCACTAATGTGACCGCCCGCACTAATGTGACCGCCCGCACTCATGTGACCGTGAAACTGTGTCCACACTAATGTGACCGCCCGCATAATGTGACGCGCCCGCACTCATGTGACGCCCACGCACTCATGTGACCGCCGCACTCATGTGACCGCCCGCACTCATGTGACCGTCCGCACTAATGTGACCACCCGCACTAATGTGACCGCCCGCACTAATGTGACCGCCCGCACTAATGTGACCGTCACACTAATGTGACCGCCTGCACTCATGTGAGCACCCGCACTCATGTGACCACCCGCACTCATGTGACCGCCCGCACTCATATGACCGCCCGCACTCATGTGACCGTGAATCTGTGTCCACACTAATGTGACCGCCCGCACTAATGTGACTGCCCACACTCATGTGACCGCCCGCACTCATGTGACCGTGAATCTGTGTCCACACTAATGTGACCGCCCGCACTCATGTGACCGCCCGCACTCATGTGACCGCCCCGCCCATCATGTGACCGACCCCGCACTCATGTGACCGTGAATCTGTGTCCACACTAATGTGACCGCCCGCACTCATGTGACCGCCCGCACTCATGTGACCGCCCGCACTAATGTGATCGTGAATCTGTGTCTACACTAATGTGACCGCCCGCACTAATGTGACCGCCCACACTCATGTGACCGCCCGCACTAATGTGACCTCATTCATCAGATCAGATGAAACTGTAAAAAACAGAGTTCACACTGAGTTTGAGGTGAAACGTCTGTGATATCTTCATCTCAGAATCATCACACGTTCATGTTCCTCTTCCTGTTCCTGATGCATGAACATGGACTCACTCTTTCACCTGCTGCACAACACCTATGACTCCATGAAAAGAAAAGCCTTTCAAAGGTGGCAGATGTGTTCACCCTTTGGAAACAAGAATGAAGAAACACATCAACAGAAAAAATGAATGAAAAGAATTTTAGTCTTTCATTTTAATGTGATTTTTGTCTCTTATTTTTATGCATTTTAAACGTGAAAAGCGGCTCATTTTTCACCGTTTAAAATGTGAAAATGTCAGAAATATGTATTTGACCAACAAAACAGTCCGAACACTAAACCAGGTCTAAACCGGGTCTAAACCAAGACTAAACCAGGTCTAAACCAAGACTAAACCAAGAGTAATCGAGGTCTAAACCAGGACTAAAACAAGACTAAACCAGGACTAAACCAAGACTAAACCAAGACTAAACCAGGTCTAAACCAAGACTAAACCAAGAGTAATCGAGGTCTAAACCAGGACTAAACCAAGACTAAACCAGGACTAAACCAACACTAAACCAGGTGTAAACCAAGACTAAACCAGGTCCAAACCAAGACTAACCAGGACTAAACCAGGTCTAACCAAAGACTAAACAGGACTAAACCAGGTCTAAAAGACTAAAAGACTAAACCAGGTCTAAACCAAGACTAAACCAAAGACTAAACCAGGACTAAAACAAGACTAAACCAGGACTAAACCAAGACTAAACCAAGACTAAACCAGGTCTAAACCAAGACTAAACCAAGAGTAATCGAGGTCTAAACCAGGACTAAAACAAGACTAAACCAGGACTAAACCAAGACTAAACCAGGACTAAACCAACACTAAACCAGGTGTAAACCAAGACTAAACCAGGTCCAAACCAGGACTAAACCAGGACTAAACCAAGAGCAATCGAGGTCTAAACCAGGACTAAAACAAGACTAAACCAGGACTAAACCAAGACTAAACCAGGTCTAAACCAGGTCTAAACCAAGACTAAACCAGGTCTAAACCAAGACTACACCAGGACTAAACCGAGACTAAACCAGGACTAAACCAGGTCTAAACCAAGACTAAACCAGGACTAAACCGAGACTAAACCAGGACTAAACCAGGTCTAAACCAAGACTAAACCAGGACTAAACCAAGACTAAACCAGGACTAAACCATGTCTAAACTGAGACTAAACTAGGACTAAACCAAGACTAAACCAGACTTAAACTAGGACTAAACCAGGTCTAAACCAGGACTAAACCAAGACTAAACCAGGAGTAAACCAAGACTAAACCAGGACTAAACCAAGACTAAACCAGGTCCAAACCAGGACTAAACCAAGACTAAACCAGGTCCAAACCAGGACTAAACCAATAGTTATCGAGGTCTAAACCAGGACTAAAACAAGACTAAACCGAGACTAAACCAGGACTAAACCAGGTCTAAACCAAGACTAAACCACGACTAAACCGAGACTAAACTAGGACTAAACCACTAAACCAGGTCTAAACCAGGACTAAACCAAGACTAAACCAGGACTAAACCAAGAGTAATAGAGGTCTAAACCAGGACTAAAACAAGACTAAACCAGGGCTAAACCAGGACTAAACCAAGGCTAAACCAGGTGTAAACCAAGAGTAAACCAGGACTAAACCAAGATTAAACCAGGTCCAAACCAGGACTAAACCAGGACTAAACCAAGAGTAATCGAGGTCTAAACCAGGACTAAAACAAGACCAAACCAGGTCCAAACCAGGTCCAAACCAGGTCCAAACCAGGTCCAAACCAGGACTAATCGGTGCTGGAGAGTTGCAGATTCAGCTCGTGTCACTTCTGCTTTCGTCTCTGAGTTCAGACCAAACTCACTGTGACTCATTTAAACAACTTCTGTTTGTCTCCAAACCAGGACTTTCTCTGAGCCACATCATCTCATGGTTTGGACCAGTCCTGGACTGGACCAGTCCTGGTTCAGTGAATGGCACAGGTTGGCAGCCTTGTTTCTACCAGTCTGCCCCAGGGCAGCTGCGGCTACAGTAAACTAGTGAAAGAATAATATATGACCAAGAATAATATACTGGAACCAGGACTAAACCAGGACTGAACCAGGACTAAACCAGGACTAAACCAGGTCTAAATCAGTTCTAAACCAGGTCTAAAACAGTTCTAAACCAGGACTAAACCAGGACTAAACCAGGTCTAAACCAGGTCTAAACCAGGACTAAACCAGGTCTAAACCAGGACTAAACCAGGACCTAAGGACTAAACCAGGTCTAAACCAGGTCTAAACCAGGTCTAAACCAGGTCTAAACCAGGACGTCTCAGGTCTAAACCAGGTCTAAACCAGGTCTAAACCAGGACTAAATCAGGTCTAAACCAGCTCTAAACCAGGACTAAACCAGGTCTAAACCAGGTCTAAACCAGGTCTAAACCAGGTCTAAACTCAGAACTAAACCAGGACTAAACCATTAACCAGGTCTAAAACCAGAGTCACTCCCTTGTGAATGTTGAATGTCCTTTGAATGTTTTCAGAATCTTTAAAACTCTCAACGTCAGAAAAAGACTCTCAGATTAAATCTCCAGATACTTTATTATGGATTATTTATTATTATTATTATTATTATTATTATTATTATTATTTTTTATGATTTTTAGTTTTCTTGTTAAGAATCCCCGTTGCATCCGTCTTTCATGCATTCATTACTTTAAAGGTGCACTGTGTGGAGGGTACTGCACCTTTTTGTCTCTATGGAGAAGCTATTGCTTTGCCGAGGAATGTTCCAGAGTATGGCATTAAACCCATTAGGCAGGGCACCTTTAATCCAGGGACAGACGCGACAAAATGAAACAAACACTTCAGGTTCAGCTGCGGCTCCTTTTGAAAACCACAAACAGTCCGACTGATGCCCCCACGAGTCACTGTTTTTCCATTCAAACGTCTGAGCTAACAGGCTAGCTAACAGGCTAACGGGCTAACCTGCTAAGCCGGCTAACAGGCTAACCGGCTAACAGGCTAACCAGGCTAACCAGCAACAGGCTAACCGGCTAACAGGCTAACAGGCTAACAGGCTAACAGGCTGGATTTAGTTTGGACAGGTGCAGGTCATGTTGGAGGATCATCTCTGTGCCAGTGCGTCTGGGTGAGAGTGCCCACTGCTGGTCCCTAAACCCGGTGCCGCCGCCCTCATTACGCGGGAGGGCATCAAGCCAGAGTTCAACTTCTTACAAATGTCTGAATCATGTTTTTCATAAATGCAATAGTTAGCAGTCTGTAGTGTTTTTACAGATCAGGGGCGGGGCAGGGGCGGGGCAGGGGCATTTAGGGACTGTGGGGGGCCTCATAATAAACCTGAATTGCTAATAATATTATATCAAAAATGCACCAAATTGTATTTATATATATATATTATAATATATATTATATATATATATATATATATATATAAACAAAACAAAAATAAACTAAAGTCACTTTAAGGTTGTATTACAGACATTAAACCCCTGTGTATTATTTAAAGTGGGTTGGGGGCACCACTGGGGGCACCACTGAGCATGTCTGCCTCCCCAAACCCCCTGTTTCGCTCTGGAGACTCAGACCGGCCTCTCTCAGGCTCAAACAGAACGTGGATTTGGACTTTCATCATGTTGATCTTCACACATTTATACATTACATAATGCTTTGTCGCGCCATTCCGATTGGAGTCGCGTTGTTGTCTGGCGTTGCCCGTGGCGACCGAAGCAGCCGTTAGCTCGGGGGCCGTTGTTGTTCAGTAGTTTTTCTTCTGCTGCAGCGACGGCTCTGAAAGTGTCTGAAACAGGAAGTGAGTGCGGCTTTGCGGTCGGCCACACTCGGGTCTATTTGTGTCAGAAAAAAACTGCGAGAAAAGACTTTAGCTCCTGCACAATCAAACGACGTGCGCCACTTTGAGACGAACGCCGGCGCAAAACGGTTCAAAAAGCCCAATGGCGACGGGCCCTCCGCGGGTTCGGGGTCATTCGAGTTCTGCGGTGGAAAATAACCCGCTCATCTGCGTAAAACTCACAGATCAGCGTCTCGTGTGTTGGCCTGTCACAGTAATGAACATTTTGCCGTTGTTTTGGGGCTCGACCGGTGATAGAACGCCAACCGTGAGCCCATTCCTGTGACGATACGACATGTTCGTGAAAGAGATTCAGTCGTTTTCTTTTAAATGGGCAAAATGTGCGCGCTTAAATGTCTCGGTCGAGGTCCAAACCGTAAACGGACCGTAAAACGAACCGTTTCCCCCCCAAAAAAGTGCAGGAAATCGCTTCTGCTTTCTTTTGTTTCGCCCCAAATCAACTTTTCTGCGGTAAAATGTTGACTCAAAGTGGTGTCGCCGCTGCTTGTCTGTCAACTGCAGAACACTTAGGGTGACCGGACGTCCCCCTTTCCCTCGGGACAGCCCCAGTTTCGCGCCCTGTGTCCTTTGTCCCAGCAGATGTGTCCAAAACCACTGATTTGTCCCAGTTGTCCTGGTTTTTGCCCCCTTTGAGACCCTCCAACAGTGAAAAGGGGAGTATCTTGTCGTTTCTTTGGCCAGAATACAACTTTTTCTTTGCGATATCAATTGCGATGTGATTCGATGCATCTCCCACGCCTACATGCACGGCTAAGTAAGTGTGTCATGTTGCTGTGGAGTCGTTGCGGTTCGTGCATTTTTATCAGTGTCGCACGTTTGAAAAAGCTTTACAGGGATTATCGTGCTTTAAGTTTCAGAGCCGTTTCAGTATTTAGCGTTTGAGGCGTTTTTTCGCTAACAATAAATCGCTCTTCTAAAGTTGTTACAGATTCTTATAAAAAAAAAAGGGTTTTAAATGACCTGAAATTGCACTTTTAAATGTCGCGCTGATCAAATAAAACTCAATTAAAAGGCTGTAAAGTATTGTTACTATTATTTAAACGTGTGTATTCTTATGAGGGGAAAAGCTTAAGCAACATGTATGTTCTGAAATGAGATTCCATAGGTTCAGCTCAAACACATCTTCTTTGAGTCTTTTTGCCTTTGTGCAGCATTTGCAGAGGCAGTTTTCATGTATTGTATTGTAAAAGTATCGACAGAGGGCGAATACTGCGGGGTGAAGAGGTTTAAATGAGGCCAAAACAATAGCTGCTGGTGGTGACGTCGTGTTAGAAGTCCTTTTGATCGTTTTTACGCTGCAGCTCAAACTACAAAAAACAAAGGAAAAAAAAGATTAATTTATACATATCGAGATACTAAACTTGTGCAGTATTGACAAATGGAGTATTTTCGGTTTATTTCCTGCTCCTCGCTGGTTTGGAAATGAAAAAGAACTTCGCTCAAACACTCCTTGGACTCAACGCGGCCTTGAACGCGACGTTATCCGGACATTGAACGTGTCTGCGCTACGGGCCGTCGCCAAGCTACGCTCTTCTAGCTTTTTTCACCACAAAATGGCGTGGATCCGATCGATGGTCCAAACCGCTCAGAAAGGCCTGGTCCGGGACTCGACCCTGGGACCAGAACAAAGTCACATTTTGTTGCTTGTCGAGGCTGAACATTTGACTTGTTCACGGTGGTTAAAATGGGTGTGTGTCACATCAAGTTTGCGCAGGTTCAACAAAGAAACGCCGTCGTTGAAAGGTCTTTTGGTTCTTTAAAAACAGCGTTTACGTCGCAGAATGTGCAACGTCAGTCAGCGAACGTGTCATAAGAATTGTGACTTTGCTCTGAATCGTGAGGGTCCGCGTGAGTCCCGGCCCTCGTCATAATGTTTCGGCTCATTTCAGCACAAAGCAGTAGCACAAGCGCCAGAACTTGACACGTATTTTCCTTAAGTGTGACTCTCTCCTCACACGGAGCCTGGAGGAAATGCCTGACTGTGAGACAATGCCCCGCTCGGCCCCACACAGGCCCAGACCCCCCGAAACTCCCCCCCCCCCACCACCACCACCACCCGAGGGCTTCCTGACGGGGCCCGAGGTTCCTGTGCAGGTTGGGTCTTTTCCGGAGCAGAGCAGGAGAGGCGCAGTGCTGACGTAGGAAGCTCTCGGACAATGGGCCCCGAGTCTAAACAAGCCCTGAGCTTCAGCAGCGACAGATTTAGACCGCGGCTAAACAACGGAAAAAGCACCGTTAGCTTCGTTACGCGCTAACGGGCCATTGTGCGCGTCCGTGTGCGATGTAGCTGCTAATTCGGCTGAAACGGAGGACTACATTTTCCCTCTGAGCAGCGCAACCGACACAATATTGATTTCTGTTGGCCTCATTTGTGTCCGTGGAGCGTTTGTTTCGCTCAAATTAGCTTTCTATGGTGAACACTTAGGGTGACCAGACGTCCCCTTTTACCCGGGACAGCCCCAGTTTTGAGCCCTGTGTCCTTTGTCCCAGCAGATGTTTCCAGAACCACTGATTTGTCCCAGTTGTTTTTGACCGCTTTGAGACCCTCCAACAGTGAAGAGAGAGTCAGATCACCAGAACACACGAATGCACTGAATGGGCCGAGTTTATTATTAAAATGTGCTTAATTAGTCGCGCTTTACGCTTTTCCCAACAAGGGTCTGTTCCAGTTTTTGAAGATCTGGTCACTCTAACGTTCCTTCAACACTTGGACTCTGAACCACGTCATTTAGAAAGGCCATGAGTTCATCTGTGTCTGTGTCTGCTTTTCTCCTCTGCACCTCAGTCGGCTCCTCTGACTCGACTCCTCAGACGCTCCTCCTCAGACTCCGTTCCTCAGACTCTGCTCCTCCTCAGACTCTGTTCCTCAGACTGTTCCCAACGCTGCTGCTCCTCCTCAGTCTCTGCTCTTCGGCTCCTCTGACTCTGCTCCTCCTCTGACTGCTCCTCCTCAGACTGCTCCTCCTCAGACTCCGTTCCTCAACCTCTGCTCCTCCTCAGCCTCTTCTTCTCGGCTCCTCAGACTCGGCTCCTCAGACGCTCCTCCTCAGACTTCGCTCTTCAGACTGTTCCCAACTCTGCTGCTCCTCCTCAGTCTCTGCTCTTCGGCTCCTCTGACTCTGCTCCTCTTCAGCCTCTGCTCCTCGGCTCCTCTCACCTCCTTCTTCTGCTCTCGTCGCAGGAAGCTCTGTCGGTGGTGAGTCAGGACCAGGCCATATTTGACCCGTCGTCGCTGCTGCAGATGAAGGCCGAGCTGACCCAGAGCCCGCCGTCTGCAGAGACCGAGTGGACCGCAGGGGGCGCCGTGAGCTCCGCGAAACGGAGCGAACACGTCAACGGCACCAGGTCTGGGACTAACTCCTCTGATCGTTGTCAATCCGCTTCTGTTTTACCGAGCGCGAGGCAACGTTTCCTGTGATTTGGGGCTTTACAAAAATACAGTGGATTGATGAATAACGTGGGTGAAGTGTCTTGCCCAAGGACACAAGAGCTGGAGCTGAACCACTGCCACATTAGACCATCTTAAGTGTGGCAAGGCTTGTGGTCAATTAGGTACAAAATGAAATAAAAAGCAAATGGCAGCAATGAACTAGAACTTAATTTGGAAAATGAAACCAAAGGAACTGCATAAAGACATTGTTCTGCTCCATTGAAAAGAGGAAAGATGTACAAAAATAGCCTCATCGTGTCTATAAAAGTTGCCCGCGCTGTGACGGTGGGCACTCCATTTTTACATCAAAGTGAAGGAAACGCGCGCATTGTTCTGCCACAAACCCGGGTGACTCATCGTGTCGCGGCTTCGGGAACTCGGGCATCATTAGCGCGGCACCCAGACGTGGTCATCGGATTCTTCTTCTCACGATCAGAGCCGCGCAGACCCGTGCAGAAGGACCGTATGCCTCACTCTCGAACCCGTTCTTCCTGCGCTTGGGGGGAAATGACTCTTGTCGGGGCGACGCCTCCAGGATCTCGAGTTGGTGGATTAGTCTTAGGTTGACGGGGAAATGGGGGGCTATCCAAACAGAAGCGTATTTACAGTAAACCATCACGGCACAGGGAGAACATGCAGAGAGAGCGCCCATCGTCAGACCTGTATTTCACGATGAAGATTCTATTTTGTTTCTCTGTAAGTTCAGGCCCGCTTAAAGTGCCCATGACATGTTTTTAAGATGTTCTAATTTTGTTTGGTGTGTTTAAACCTGTTGTACATATAAATGATAGTTTTACACCAGTCGAGCAGGTATTTTGTGGGGAAAACGACAGGAAGTGACATCATACTAGGAACATTTCTCATCAGTCAAAGTTTATGCAGAATTTACACAAAAGAAACAACTTTTTTGACGCTCTAAACATGAATTCAACTAAATAAATAGTCAAATAATATATATATTTTTTTATTAGATGAGTTTTGGCCCAGTGTTTTATGGGTAATTTCCTAGTGTGATGTCATCAATTACAAACCGGAAGTGAAATTATAAACCTATTATACATTTTAGCAAAATTCAAAATATATTTATCTTGACTGCATTTTAATTCAATGAGTCGTCCGACCTGTAGGGGGCGCTTTAAGCCCGGGTTCAGTCTAGTGTAAAGCATTTGAACACAAACTGCTGTAGTTCTCTCACAAACCTTTTGGCGCGTCACTAGAATGCATGAGTTTCCGGGTACGTTCGGATGTACTTTTGGAAGCAGGAGAAGAAGTCCATCACAAAGAAAGAGAATTGCCCAACGGTCATGGACTGGGCTCCAATAACAAGAGCTGCTTTTATAGCAATAACAAAAGGGGTTTTATTCTGATTTATGGAAACAAAGTCGGATACCGGAAGTTTTAACAGGTGTTTCTGTTTGCAGCCGCGAGTCTCCGGTGGACTGCAGTGTGACCAAGCGCTCCAGGCACATCAGCAGCGATGGGTCCTTGTCCTACCAGCCCTACAGCCCCCCGAGCGCCAACGCCACCCCCACCAGCAGGTCTCCTCCGGGGGGAAGAGCCAGCATGTCGTACCCCACCTCTGCTTCTCCTCCGGGGGGAAGAAACACCATAACATACCCCAGCTCCGGCTCTCCTCCGGGGGGAAGAAACACCATAACATACCCCAGCTCCGGCTCTCCTCCGGGGGGTAGATCCACAATGTCGTACCCCAGCTCCGGCTCTCCGCCCGGGGGTAGATCCACAATGTCGTACCCCAGCTCCGGCTCTCCGCCCGGGGGTAGATCCACAATGTCGTATCCCAGCTCCGGCTCTCCGCCCGGGGGTAGATCCACAATGTTCTTACCCCAGCTCCGGATCTCCCCCGTGTAGATCCACAATGTCGTACCCCAGCTCCGGCTCTCCACCCGGGGGCAGAAACACGATAGCGTACCCCACCTCTGGTTCTCCTCCTGGGGGTCGATCCATGCAGTACCAGCCCTACAGCCCTCAGAACACTCAGAGCACAGCCAACCCGAACCCTAACACAAGTTCTCCTCCAGGGGGCAGCACGGAAGAGAAGAGGTCATCGTACCTGCAGGTCTCAATAACTTTATACATATATACAAATACTAAAATACCGATACTGTTCTGAGCAGAGGAGTTTTCTTATGTTAAGCACCAAAAAAAAAAAAAAAAAAAAAAAAAAAAAGCGGGAAAAAAGCAGTTACAAAGTGTGACGCTCCATGAGTCAGATAAACGTGCAAAACGTGAAAAATTATCCAAACAATAAGTGTTTTTACTTTTGAACACTTTTTTTTAACATCGACATGAGGTCGGTGTTGATATATAATGGAGGGATCCACCCATACCTGTGGTCGAGGGCCCCTCCTGAAGGCCGAGCCTCCTCCTGAAGCCGAGCCTCCTCCTGAAGCTCGAGCCTCCTCCTGAAGCCGAGCCCCCTCCCTGAAGCCGAGCCCCTCCTGAAAGCGAGCCTCCTCCTGAAGCCGAGCCCCTCCTGAAGCCGAGCCTCCTCCTGAAGTCGAGCCTCCTCCTGAAGCCGAGCCCCCTCCTGAAGCCGAGCCCCTCCTGAAGCCGAGCCCCTCCTGAATCCGAGCCCCCTCCTGAAAGCCGAGCCCCCTCCTGAAGTTGAAGCCCCCTCCTGAAGTTGAGGCCTCCTCCTGAAGTCGAGCACCCCTCCTGAAGCCGAAGCCCTCCTCCTGAAGTCGAGGCCCTCCTCCTTGAAGCCGAGCCCCCTCCTTGAAAAGCCGAGCCTCCTCCTGAAGCGAGGCCTCCTCCTGAAGCCGAGGCCCCCTCCTGAAGCCGAGGCCTCCTCCTAAGCCGAGCGAGCCTCCTCCTGAAGCCGAGCCCCCTCCTGAAGCCGAGCCTCCTCCTGAAGCCGAGCCCCTCCTGAAGCCGAGCCTCCTCCTGAAGCCGAGCCCCCTCCTGAAGTCGAGTCCCTGAGTACGAACAGAAAAATACTGCTTTAGTTATTGTAGTTTGCTTTGTACTGTTCCGTCCCTTTAGAAATATGAACGACTGAAGCAACTGTCGTTTTCGAATTTTTACGGAAAAAATAAGAATAAAATACTAGGATTGTCAATAGTATCGAAAAGCAGATACTAATCGATACCAAAAACTAGCATTGAAACGAGATACGCATTTGAACAAGTGTCGACATTTGACTCTCGACCAAAAATAATCACATAAACGGGACCGAATGTGAACTTTCCTGAACCGTTTTGAAATGATCTTGAGTTTCATCAGAACTAGTATAAGAAAAGAAGGTAGTGCTTAAGAAAGTACTACTGTTGTGTGTCGAAAATGACAGCCTTTTTATTAGCATTGTGGTATTGAAATTGGTATAGAGTATGGAGTCTTTTCCTTAGTATCGAAATCGACTTTTCTAAATATCGTCCCTTGGTTCTGGACTTAAAAACAATCAAATCAGTACAAATGGATTCTGCTGCGAGCCTAAACCATGACTACTGCAGGGAGTGAGTCACAACTGAGGCTCTGCTCGGGGATAATACCAGGAAGTGACGCTCGGACTCAAGGGTGAGGCCTTCGGGGACAACTCCAGACGTTACGGCTGCGTTACCGTCACCGTCGGCTGCGGGGAAATGAGACCCCTCCGCCTGGATCGCAGCAGTGGGACGTCGCGGAGAAGGCGTGTATTCAGCAGAGAGGCATTTCCACCGACACTTTAAAAGTCTTCACACATTGTTGTTGGGTATGATTGACAAGAAGAGTAATCCACTGGAGAAACGGTCAGTTCAGGTCAAAACAAACATGTCGGCTTGTGAGTTTAAAAAAAAAAGAAACAAGGTCAGGGATGAAGTTTAAAGCACGGTGAGGTTAGAAGACTTCCCAAACTTGGAACATCTCACAGAGCACTGTTCAATCCATCATCCAACTACGAAAGACTATGGCACAACTACAAATCTACAAGACATGGCCGTCCACCAAAGCTTACATCTGAACAAGGAGAGCTCTGATCAGAGAGGAGGCCGAGAGGCTCATGGGAACTCTGGAGGAGCTGCGGAGATCCACAGCTCACGGGGGAAAGGAAATCTCTCCAGGACTGTTGTCATCACAGCACAAATCTGACCTTTATGGAGGAGCAGCAAGAAGAAGCCATGGTTCAAGAAAAGCCACGAGAAGTCAGAAGACATAAGGAGGACACAGCAAACATGTGGAAGAAGATCTGGTCTGATCAGAACCAAACTGAACTTTTTGGCCTAAAAAACCACTTCATGTTGCTCTTGTGGAAAAGTTCCAGGAGGGACGAAAAAGACGAGGAGAAATCTGAAATGGTTTAGCTTTAGCTTTAGCCTCGTCTCACTAATTTGTAATTACTAAACGTCTATTGGCAAAGTGGTTCGATTGGCCTTATAATTTGAAAAAGTCTTTCAGGTACGATTTAGATTGTGATTATTAAGAAAACGAAGACCAATCATTTCATGCTAATAACTCACACTGTGAAGTTCAGTACAATTTGTTTAAAGTTTAGCGTTTGTTTTAAAATACTTGATGGACTGATGACGGTTCTTCATGGACTGATGATGTTCTTCATGGACTGATGACGGTTCTTCATGGACTGATGACGGTTCTTGATGGACTGATGACGGTTCCTGATGGACTGATGACGGTTCTTCATGGACTGATGATGTTCTCATGGACTGATGACGGTTCTTGATGGATTGATGACGTTTCCCCTGATGGACTGATGACGGTTCTTGATGGACTGATGACGGTTCCTGATGGACTGATGAACGGTTCTTCATGGACTGATGATGTTCTTCATGGACTGATGACGGTTCTTCATGGACTGATGACGGTTTCTTGATGGACTGATGACGGTTTCCTGATGGACTGATGACGGTTCTTCATGGACTGATGACGATTCTTGATGGACTGATGATGTTCTTCATGGACTGATGACGGTTCTTGATGGATTGATGACGTTCCTGATGGACTGATGACGGTTCTTGATGGACTGATGACGGTTCTTGATGGACTTGATGACGGTTCTTGATGGACTGATGACGGTTCTTGATGGTCTGATGACGGTTCTTGATGCTTGATGATGTTCTTCATGGACTGATGACGGTTCCTTCATGGACTGATGACGGTTCTTGAAGGACTGATGACGGTTCTTTGATGACTGATGACGGTTCTTGATGGACTGATGACTTTTCTTGATGGACTGTTGACGGCTCTTCATGGACTGAGTGACGGTTTCTTGATGGACTGATGACGGTTCTTGGATGGACTGATGACGTTTCCTGGTGACTGTTGACGGCTCTTCATGGACTGATGACGGTTCTTGATGGACTGATGACGTCTGAAGCTATGACGGTTTGTGATTGACTGATGACGGTTCATGATGGTTGATGATGTGTCTTGATGGACTGTGATGTTCTTCATGGACTGATGACGGTTCTTGATGGACTGATGACGTTTCCTGATGGACCTGTTGACGGCTCTTCATGGACTGATACGGTTCTTGATGGACTGATGAGTTCCTGATGAACTGATGACGGTTCTTGATGGACTGATGACGGTTTCATGAATGGACTGATGACGGTTCTTCATGGACTGATAGGTTCTGAGGACTGATGACGGTTCTGATGGACTGATGACGTTCTCATGGACTGATGACGGTTCTTGATGGACTGATGATGTTCTTCATGGACTGATGACGGTTCTTGATGGACTGATGAACGGTTCCTGATGGACTGATGACGGTTCTTCATGGACTGATGACGTTTTGATGGACTCGATGATGTTCTTGATGGACTCGATGACGGTTCTTGATGGACTGATGCGATGGTTCTTCATGGACTGATGACGGTTTTCTGATGGGAATGATGACGGTTGGACTGATGACGGTTCTTGATGATGGACTGATGACGGTTCTTGATGGACTGATGACGGTTCTTGATGGACTGATGACGGGATTGACGTTTCCTGATGGACTGATGACGGTTCTTGATGGACTGATGACGGTTCATGATGGACTGATGACGGTTCTTGATGGACTGATGACGGTTCATGATGGTTGATGATGTGTCTTTATGGACTGATGACGGTTCTTGAAGCACCGCTGACGTTTCTGTCTCTTCTGTCAGACCCGGAGGTGTGGAGCCAGGAGCACGTGCGGCAGTGGTTGGACTGGGCCATAAAGGAGTACGTCCTGGAGGAGGTGGACGTGGTTCTGTTCCAGGGTTTGGACGGGAAGTCTCTGTGCAAAATGACCAAAGACGACATGATGAGCCTGACCTCGCCATACAACGCCGATATCCTGCTGTCGCACCTCAGCTACCTCCGACAGAGTACGACAACATCGCGACAAACACACACACACACACACACAGACACCAGACGCTTCATTTATGGGACCGTAGGAATTACAGACCCTTAAAAAGTCTGTCAAAATACTGTCTAAATTCCAGAAAAGGGTCAAAAGTGGAACTTAATTTAACGATTTCAATAGAGAAACTGTGATTAACCTCGGAATATGTTTTGGCAAATGAAAACCACTCTGCAGAGCCTGGTTAAGACGACGTAAACAAATGTATTTACCTCATTTGTTGAACTCATTATTAGTTCGTTATTGTGCACTCTTCTTTGATGAAGGCCAAATCTTGATTTTTACAGTTTATTGGACAAATACTTGAATATGAGTTCACTACATAATTATTACACACTTTACACAACAAACATGAGGATTTGAGTGGCTAAAATTCAATTAAAAGTCTTAAAATATAGTGTTTTTCTCTGGTTTCAAATAAAGAAGCACATTTTTTTCTAGAATTTTTTTTCTAGAAATTCAAATTTGGAGCTTATTTTTTGTTAATAATACATGAAATTGTGAATATTTATGTTTTAAAAAGTCAATGAAATGTTGAAACGTTTTATGTCGCTTTCGCGTTTGGCTCCGGACAGGCCTGAAATATGTAATGTCGACAGTCAAATTTAGATTTTTAACAGAAAACGATTCAACTGCAGACTTTCCTTTTGTCGCATGAATCGAACAGGAATGAAACCGGCAGCCTTTCGTTTGAGTGCAGCTGCAGCCGACGAGACGAGTCTTGTGGTCTGCGTGGACGTTTTCTGAGAAGCGCCGCACTTTTTTTGGGTTGAAAAGATCCTGCGACACATAAAAAAACGTTACCGAACAGTTACAAATTAGATACGAAAACGAAAATGTAGTGCTCGTTTTGCTTTTGGCACAGACGTTTGCTCAGGACGCTGGCAAATATTGAAATTGAAATTCAAATCAAGCGGCTCTTACGCAGCTCCTCGGCGTTTTGGGGTTGAGTCCACAATTTGCTGTATGTCCTTCGCTACTCCAAGGACAATAAAAATAAAAAAAAGTTTAAAAAAAGCAGACGCTAGAACTATAAAAACAAGATACTTTTTTAAGCAAGTGAAACAATACTTTTAAAAATCGCATGAACGCGTCAGAATTTGGCCTGAAAAACACACGGTCACATTCAAATTTCTGTATTTTTTGTGCTAAAAATTTGTTTTTTATTGTCATTGTGGCATTAAAATCTGCATAAATTATGAGCATTTCTTGTCACCGAAATGCGAGTAGAAAAAGACCAGAAAAGAATGAAAAAAGAATAAAAAAAGAACAGAAAAAGACCAGAAAAAGAGAGAAAACAGACGGTGACGTGCGACACTATGATTCACCTCCGCCATCTTTGTTTACGTCGGGGTTGCCCTCTCTCAGATTTGTGTTTTTCATGTGGAAGAGGAAGTGGGCGGGGCAAAACTGTGTCAGCGCTGACCACTTCCTGTTCTCTGCAACACACTTCCTGTATTCACCGCACGCTCTTGTTTAGGCTTTTTTCCTTACATAACCAGAGACTCTTTGTAGCTTCATTTTACATCGCTCTTTGAGGGTCTCAAGCCGACAGTTCTTTGTACTTTGAAATCCAAATATTTTCTCTCTTCAAAGGGGAAAAGGCCACATACAAAACCTTCGAATCAGGAAGTACTTGCTCAAACATCTCGGTCAGTTTAGATGACGAGGCCCGTCACACTAACGCGACATCAACCCGACGTTCAATAAATGATGGATGGAACTATTTATGCACATTTTATAGTGAGGAACCCTTTTTTTCAAGAAGATCTGAGCTCTAGATGGTGAACAAGAACCTTCTATGGCTCGTGATGGACACCAACAAAGAACTAAAACGTTTAATTCAGGTTTTCTTCATTGCAGCTCACGTTCTTAAACAATGCCGTGCTTTTAGATTTAGGGATTATCCTAATCCTTATGCTTTGGGGGTCTCGATATTCATGAAACAAAAGATAGTCCTTCATGTCTGCTTTCCGTGCTGGAAGAGTGAAGATCCGAGGAGCCTTCATTGCCCCGGGGCAAAGTGAAACTGCAACACACAAGTATTAAAAACGTGTTTCTCATTGACACTCAACAAGAGGACTACGTTTGCATCGGACCGGTTTAACACAGCTGAGACTCAGACCGGGGACTCTCCGGTGGCGGGGCGCTGCCGTGTTCCCCCCGCCGCAGTCCTGACCGTCTTCTTGTTGTTTGTTTGTTTTCCAGGCAGTCCCACGTTCTCGTACCCTTCGACCCCGACCAACGCCACGCCTCAGCCGCGACTGCAGGTCAAAGCAGGTCTGAACGCCACGTTTCCTACGTTCCTTTAGACCGGTCTGGACTAACCAGGATACAGCCGCGATCTAAAGCCGTACATGGCTTAGAACCGCGTCTGGACTAACCAGGACTTACAGCCGGACTAAAGACCGTACATGGCTTTAACCGGTCTGGACTACCAGGACTACAGCCGGACTAAAGCCGTACATGGGCCTTAGACCGTCTGGACTAAACCAGGCTACAGCCGGACTAAAGCCGTACAGGCTTAAACCGGTCTGGACTAAACCAGGACTACAGCCGGACTAAAGCCGTACATGGGCTTAAACCGGTCTGGACTAACCAGGACTACCAGGACTAAAGCCGTACATGGCCTTAGACCGGTCTGGACTAACCCAGGACTACAGCAGACTAAAGCGTACAGGGCCTTAAACCGTCTGGACTAAACCAGGACTACAGCCGGACTAAAGCCGTACACGGCCTTAAACCGGTTGGACTAAACCACGGACTACAGCCGGACTAAAGCCGTACACGGGCCTTTAAACCGGTCTGGACTAAACCAGGACTACAGCCGGACTAAAGCCGTACACGGGCCTAAACCGGTCTGGACTAAACCAGGACTACAGCCGGACTAAAGCCGTACAGGGCCTTAACCGTCTGGACTAAACCAGGACTACAGCCGGGACTAAGCCGTACACGGGCCTTAAACCGCGTCTGGACTAAACCAGACTACAGCCGACTAAAGCCGTACACGGGCCTTAGACCGGTCTGGACTAACCCAGACTACAGCCGGACTAAAGCTACACGGCCTATAGACCGGTCTGACTAACCCAGACTACAGCCGACTAAAGCCGTACATGGGCCTTAGACCGGTCTGGACTAACCAGGGCTACAGCCGACTAAAACCTACATGGGCCTTAAACCGGTCTGGACTAAACCAGGACTACAGCCGGACTAAAGCCGTACATGGGCCTCAAACCGGTCTGGACTAACCAGGACTACAGCGTAAAGCCGTACATGGGCCTTAGACCGGTCTGACTAAACCAGAACTACAGCCGGACTAAAGCCGTACATGGGCCTTAACCGTCTGGACTAAACCAGGTCTACAGCTCGGACTAAAGCCGTACATGGGCCTTTAAACGGTCTGGACTAAACAGGACTACAGCAGACTAAAGCCGTACAGGGCCTTAACGGTCTGGGACTAAACCAGGACTAAAGCCGTACATGGCGTAAACCGGTCTGACAAACCCGACTACAGCCGACTAAAGCCGTACATGGGCCTTAGACCAGGTCTGGACTAACCAGGACTACAGCCGGACTAAAGCCGTACATGGGCCTTAGACCGGTTGGACTAAACCAGGACATCAGCAGGCGAAGAGCCGTACATGGCCTTAACGGTCGGACTAACCCAGGACGACAGCCGGACTAAAGCCGTACATGGGCCTTAGACCGGTCTGGACTAACCAGGACTACAGCGATGCTGAAGCCGTACATGGGCCTTAAACGGTCTGGACTAACCCAGGACTACAGCAGGCTAAGCCGTACATGGGCTTAGACCGGTCTCTGACTAACCAGACTACAGCCCGGACTAAAGCCGTACATGGCTTAAACCGGTCTGGACTAACCAGACTCACAGCAGGGAAGTTGTGACACAGTTCTGACCAGACCCAGACCTGCCCATCATGGAGTAAACATCACTAAACACTGCCCCTGCTGGACATATTGACTAAACGTCCGATCAAAGTTCCGTTCTGTGTTGAGTAGTTTTTTGTAGAAAGTCCAGAACCTTCTTAAAGTAACTCCAGACGACAAAGACGGTTTCCCACTTTCTCGTGTCACTCCTTCAGTTGGTCTTCAGGCTCATTCTGCTTTTCTGATTGGACAATCTTCATCAAACATCAAAACCGTCCATCGTGTCCAGTGTTTTTAATTGAAGAAAAAGTCACAGTACAATTTTTATTTAATCTTTAGGTCAGTTGTGATCTAATTCTCGTTACGTCAGAGAAGTGTCAAAACCAGGTCTAACCGGTCTAAAAGTGGAAACCAGTGAAACGAGACATGGTCTTTCTCGTGTCTGAGTGTTTGAGGCTGGTGCTGTGGACAGTTTGAGTCCAGGGAGGGAGGGAACAGAGGAGTGAAGAGGAAAACCACGGCGACGAGAGCCAAAAGGGTCAAAGCAGACGCATCCTCCAAAACACCATCAAAGACTGTGTGGTCCCGTCTCCTGACCGCTCTCGCTGTTTAGTTACAGAATTTCGAGAGGTCAGTCGCAAAACAGCTGGTCCGGCAAGCGTGGCCCCGGGGCCAAAGGTCGGGGGTCTCTTCTGGTTTGCCTTTTAAATAAATTAAATCTACTGAATCCTTCAGCGATGTGTTTGACCGTGTCTTCTCCACAGAACACAGCCGAGTGGACAGAACCAGCGCCCAGAATCATCCAAGGTAATGTAGGACTCACACTTCTTTAGTTAGTCCTTGGTTTAGACCTGGTTTAGACCTGTAGAGTTTAGTCCTGGTTTAGACCTGGCTTTAGACCCTGCTTTAGACCTGCTTTAGACTGCTTTACGACCTGCTTTTAGTTCCTGTTTTTAAGACCTGTTTAGACCTGCTTTAGACCATGTTTTAGTCCTGCTTTAGACCTGCTTTAGACTGCTTTAGTCCTGCTTTAGACCGCTTTAGACCTGCTTTAGTCCTGCTTTAGACCTGCTTTTAGAGTTTAGACCTGCTTTAGTCCTGCTTTTAGACTGCTTTAGACCAGCTTTAGATCTGCTTTAGACCTGCTTTAGACCGCTTTAGACCTGTCCTGCTTTAGACCTGTTTTAGTCCTGCTTTAGTCCCTGCTTTAGCTTTAGTCCTGCTTTAGACCTGCTTTAGACCTGCTTTAGCTTTAGTCCTGCTTTTAGACCTGCTTTAGTCCTGCTTTAGTCCTGCTTTAGACCTGCTTTAGACCTGCTTTAGACCTGCTTTAGACCTGCTTTAGACCTGCTTTAGACCAGTAGAACCCCTGACCTTTTAGTCCTGCTTTACCTGCTTTAGACCTGCTTTAGAGTCCTGCTTTAGTGCCTAGACGCCTGCTTTAGTCCCTGCTTTGTCTGCTTTAGACCTGCTTTAGACCTGTCCTTTAGTCCTGCTTTAGTCCTCCTGCTTTAGACTGCTTTAGTCTGCTTTTAGACCTTGCTTTAGTCCTGCTTTAGACCTGCTTTTAGTCCTGCTTTAACCTGCTTTAGACCTGCTTTAGCCTGCTATTAGACCTGCTTTAGACTGCTTTAGACCTGCTTTTAGACCTGGTTTAGCGTTACCTGGGCTTTAGACGCTTTTCCCGCTTTAGACCCCTTTAATGACCTGCTTTAGACCTGCTTTTAGACACTGCTTTAGACCTGCTTAGACCTTGCTTTAGACTGCTTAGCTCATGTTTAGACCTGTTTAGACCGCTTTAGACCCTGCTTAGACCCGCTTTAGACTGCTTTAGACCTGCTTACGTCCTGCTTTAGACCTGCTTTAACCTGGCTTTGAACCTGTTAGACCTGCCTTTAGTCCTGCTTGAGACCTGCTTTAGACCCGCTTAGACCTGTGTTTAGACCCTGGTTTAGACCTGCTTTAGTCCTGCTAGTCCTGCTTTAGATCCTGTTTGACCCTTTGACCTGCTTTAGACCCGCTTTAGACCTGCTTTAGGACCTGCTTTAGTCCTGCCTTTATACCCTGCTTTAGACCTGGCCCTCGACCTGATTTAGACCTGCTTAGTCGCTGCCTGTGCGTGCGTGCTGAGCGACCTGCTAGCTAATGCCTGCCGAGTCTGGAAGCTTCTTTATATAACTTGCTATCTCATATAACCATCGGTCTTTAAGACCTGGCTGTGAGCTCTTTAGCTTGCCGACTCTTCCTGTTTTGAAGACTTATGTAGACCCGTGGCCTATGTAGATCTGCTCCTGCTTCGGTAGACCGAGTCCTGCGTCTTACGACCCGCTTTAGACTGGTTTAGACAGCCTGGCCTTTTAGACCTTGCTTTAGTCCTGCTTTAGACCTGCTTTGACCTGCTTTAGCCTGCCTTTGGACCCGCTTTGGACCCGCTTTCGACCTTGGTTTAGACCTGCTTTTAGACCTGCTTTAGTCCTGCTTTAGTCCTGCTGTTAGACCTGCTTCTGCCGCTATTAGACCTGTGGTTAGACCCGCTTTAGACTGCTTTAATCCGCTTTAGAGACCTGCGTTTAGACCCGCTTTAGACCTGCTTTAGACCCGCTTTTAGACCTCGCTTTAGACCCGCTTTAGCCTGCTTTAGACCCGCTTTAGACCCGCTTTAGACCCGCTTTAGACCCGCTTTAGACCTTGTTTAGACCCGCTTTCTGCCTGCTTTAGACTTTGCTTTAGACCTGCTTTAGACCCGCTTTAGACCTGGTTTAGACCCGCTTTAGTCCTGCTTTAACCTGCTTTAGACCTGGTTTAGACCCGCTTTAGACCCTGCTTGTAGACCCGCTTTAGACCGCGTGTTTAGTCCTGCTTTAGACCCGACTTTAACCTGGTTTGGACCCGCTTAGTCCGCTTAACCTGCTTTAGACCGCTTTAGGACCGCTTTAGAGACCTGCTTTAGCCTGGTTAGACTCCGCTATTACGCTGTCGTTTTAGACCTTGCTTTAGACCCGCTTGTAGAACCTCGCGTTAACCGCTTAGTTGCTTTAGACCTGGTTTAGGACCCGCTTTAGTCTCTGTTGTCCTGCTTTAGACCCGCTTTAGTCCTGCTTTGAACCTGGTTTAGACCGCTTTAGTCCCTGCTTTACACTGACTGAGACCTGGTTTAGACCCACTTAGACTGCTTAGACCTGCTTTAGACCGACTTTAGACTGGTTAGACCCTTTAGACCGCTTTTGAACCTGTTTAGACCCGCTTTAGACCTGTTATTAGACCGCTTTAGACCTGCTTTAGACCCGCTTTAGACGTATAACCTCATGACGTTTAGACCTCGGGCCTTTAGACCCGCTTTAGACCTGTTTTGACCCGCTTTAGACCCGCTTATAGACCCGCTTATGACCTGCTTTGACCTCCAGCTTTATAGGACCTGCTACTCTTAGTCCGCTTTTAGACATGCGTGTGTAGTCCTGCTCTCCTATGACCCGCTTCTGGACCCGGCTTTAGACACTGGTTTAGACCCGCTTTAGTCCTTGGCTTTAGACCTGCTTTAGGAACCTGTTAGACCCGCTTTAGACCGTGCGCTCCGCTCTCACATATATACTAGACTCCCTCACCTGCTTTTAGACCGACCCGATAGACCTGGTTTGGACCCCATGTGAGTGCCTTGCTTTACTCATAACAGCCCGTCCGTGTGTGTGTGTACCTGCTCGTGCGTTTATCGACCTGCTCTGTCAGGTCATCGAGCGCTTGTGAGACCTCTTATAAGTAGCCCCTGCTGTGGTTAAGTTGTGTACGCTCGTTCATGCGTCCTTGTAGGTTTGAACCTCTAGACGCCCCTCGTGTGCTCTCGCTTTGTTTGGAGACCCGTTCGATCGCGTCTCGAGGCGTTTGAATCCTCGCATCTAGCCCTCTCGTGTCGGTTTCTAGACCTGTGCCTTGTATAAGGCCTCGTTTCTCAGCTTGTGAAACGGGAGACCACAAGGCTCCATATTTTCTCTCTCACTTAGAGCTCAAGACTCGGATTTGTCATATACCAGTCGACACCTCGCAGCTACTGCACATCAGACACAAACACCACACAACACCACGACCTTATACGCCGCACACATGACACCTGGGACACTTCACTATACGAGCCACACCCACGCCACACATATCACACACACATATCAGCACACACCATTATCACACTCACAACCACATTGCATCCAACGACGCGACGCCTATATTTCTACCATACCACACACTACGACCACGCTACGCACTACACATTAATCAGCACACATACTCACACACACACAATCACACAGTCCCAGCCATTCCAGCCACATTCTTACTGTATACTGTCACAACCACACAACATCACCACCCGTTTCAAGTGAGCTCCCTGCCCACTTTAGTTTCTTCTTCTTAGGACAGGGATACGACCTTCATACTGCGAGCCACCCGCGCGTGACATTGTTACCATAAGCGAATGTGAACAACCTGCTAAGAGTCTTTAAAAGATCTTGATTCTGTAAATCCTCTGAATGCGGTTGAAATAATCTCAAAACGTCCTTTAAACGGTAGCGCTTGTCTGACTGCGGTTAGCCATAGACTTTAGCGTTAGCCTGCTCTCTGCTACAGGCTTTATATTTAACGTAAGAGACCTGAGGAGCACTTCCAACCACTTGGACACGCTGTCAAGAAGTTACACAAACAACCCATAAATGATCACTGTACAGAAGTCCATAGACGCCACATACTATTGCCTATAACTTTAGTTATAACCTACGGGTTCTGTTTAGTGATAGCGTGCCGCGTTCATGAGGCATGCAACAGCAACCTAGACAAATAAGTACTTACACAGAACAGACCGCCTCAATCATACCTGACATACACAGACCTGGGTTTGGAGACCCGACATGAAACACAACACGGATCGTTTCTCAGAAGCGTTCCTAAGAACTTATATGTTTCTATTCTTCATTTTTTAATTGGCCGTTAGGCCTTTGTTTCCCATTTTCATCCGCCGCATTTAACGAATACATCCTTTATCCTTCATTTAGAACATTTCATTTTGTATGAGTTTATCTATGTCTTCCTAAGGTTTTGTGTACCTTGTGTGTGTGCGTATTGAACTCTGGACACGCCTACCGTGTTTATGATACATGACCACGCTGCTGTACATGTTGTCAAGGAAGAGAACTTGAATATTTTCACTAGGAAACGCAATATATAGGATTGTTTGGTAGGCAAGTCCATGTGTAGCTTAAGAGTACTTATCATTTGCTTCTTCACCTGATGTGATATTGACATGACTAGGAATTGAAGTAGCATTGTATGACAGTCCCTCCCACCTCAACTGTATTGGCTCCTCAGAACCTCTCTGCATTGCACACTAATAAATGGATTACCTCTGGGAACGTTCTGGGCGTTGACTTTGACACAAAACGGCCTTTGATTTGATCCTTGTGTGCTGTTTTTATATATTTTTCCTTTTTTTTGTTTCATTTTATCTGCCCTGTTTTTTGTGATTTTTATTTAAAAAACAACATTATATAAAACTTACAGAACTGCTCAAGCGAATTTTATATATAAAACCTGTGTGGTTGTTTTAACTGATTTGACCATTACAAATCTTTGCACGTGCCTCCTGGTCTCTTCTTATTATGACCGCATCAAAACTTTTACTTCGAAACAAGATAGAAACTACCTACTTATTTCACAGCTCTTATATTTCCAGACGACAGCGTCCAGGTCCAGTCCGACGGTTCATCAGATGCACCAGCTGTCGCGGTCCTGACTCCAGTGTTCCAGAGTGCGCAGACCAGTCTCAGGTTTAGACCCGGTCGTCTCTAGGTCACGCTCTCTAGTGTCCAGGTCAGCCACCGAGGTCTCATGGTCTCACGACTCAGCTGCTGTCAAGGGATCCACCGGTCTCACTGGTCTAAGACCGCTCCACGGTTGCCTAGATCATAAGTACCGAGTGATCCACTGGTCCAGGTCTCCTAGGTACACACCCGCTTGTAGATCCCGCCGGTTTTTAGAGTCGACGAGTCCATCTACTCTGTCTGACAGATCCTGCTTTAGACCTGGTTTTGGACGGGCTCTTCTGCCAGTCATATTCCCGGTGTCTTTTCATTGACCACATGTACTTCCTTAGCGCACGCCTCCTTTGAGAAGCCCATCGCCTCTTCGCTTAGACTGCAGTTGCTTAGCCACATCTAGCGTGCTAGCTGAGATGCTACGTCGGGCACTTACGGACATGAGGAGGCTTCGTTTAGAGCTGTCAGCGTGTTTGCTCACGTACCCTCGCGTGTTGCGGATACCGTCGGTGTCTATTAGCCTAGCCGCTCTCAATGCTAGAGCGCGTGCGTTTTCTATAGCTCACCCACGCGCCTCCTCTCACAGCATCGTGCACTCGCCCGTTGCGACTCGTTGTCAAGGAGCTCACGCCCGTTGTCATCTTCCTTGGGTGATGGCTACGCGCCCACCGCTATACTGAGTAGCTGCTGCTTTTGGATCACCTCGTCTTGTGTTAGCCTCCGGACTTCACTTATTTTAGAGCCCGCATTCTTAACGCCGTACCGCACGTATGTAGACCGCCGCGTCTGCCCGTAGACCTTTGTCTTTCGATATCGCCCTGCGCTCTCTAGACATGTTCTTTTAGTCCTTCGTTTCTGGACCCGTCTCTCTTGCGTAGCCCCGCATGTTATCAGTACGCTGGTGTATGGCACGTACCGCGTCTAGGTGGACTTCAGTCTATGCCTGCTTTAGACAGCCCTTGCATCTGTAGCTAGCGCTGAGGGGGAATGTTTAGATTCTCTCCGCCTTTTCTCAGTGCGCTCGGTTTGTCATATGTTAAACCCCTGACTATCTACTCCTCTGATAAAATAGCTCGCCTCGCTAGTCTCTTATAGAAGGTCTCATTTCTCACGGGTCTTGAGTGTCTTTCGTGCTCGTGCATTTATGGAATTGCATTACTTTTAGACCGTGAGTTTGTACACTCTCATCAGTTCAGCGACTCTGTCCTCTATGAGCTCTCGACTATGTCACGTCACTACGAACTTCTGAAGCACTCGACCTATCTGTAGATCTCTTTAGACCCTGCTATTGAGACCTCGTGTTAAGACCCGCATATATACAGTACCCTGTCTTTTGCTCGACTCGTGTGTTCATAGAATATTACTTCGATGCTTATTCTCATACGTCTTAGTCCTTGCTTAGACCTGTGTGCTATACTCATCTGCATATCTTCTTGCCGCCTCACGCTCTCCTAGTCCTGCTTTTTAGTCCTGCATTTAGGGACCCGCTGGCTCGTCTCTAGCATCCGCGAGCTGCTCTCCGTAGCGTCGTCCGGTTTAGAGTGTCTGTTGAGCCTGACCGTTGTAGGCACCTAGCGGTTATAGACCTGTTGCTGTGTGGGAGCTCCGGATGCATCCTATCTCTGACGCTCTAGAGTGAGTGTAGGGCTCTGTCTAGCCCAGACGAGTTATGGCGACACTCGCCCGCTCTTTCAGCAGGCTCGACTCGCCAACCCAGGTAGTCGACAGTAACGCAGCCACGACGATCTTCCATCCTTTTGGTTACTCAACCCTCTCCGAATTTCGATCACACACAACCAGGGCCGTTTCAGTGTTTCCAGCAACTTGACGCGCGCAAAGCATGCTGCACAGGCAGCCTGCGCACAACGCGGAACAGACCGACACACCAGCAGACACATATCAATCTACTAGCACTAGCGTACAACCCCTGCGTCACGCACCACACAGGGCTCGCAATACCATGCGGCCTCCCACCTCACTTTTCCACACATAGTATTTTGAAAGCGACTCTCACTCTACTTTTCACCTTAAAACTACTCTTCTAACGACCTATTCAATTTTCATGCTCCAATCCCAACGATTACCGTCTGACATCAGATATTTGACAAAGGTTCCCAACCTTTCCATCATCGATCACCACTCCATCTATCTATACCCGCCTTAGGAGCCGTCATCCATGCGCGGGGCACAGGTACGCATGCACACTACGAGCCACCACACTCCCCCAGTGCCTTTAGGGCCTTAGGCGGGGTACAATCGACTGGACCATCGTGCGCCAGCTCACATCGCAACGGGCATAACACACATAAGACCCTAGACACACAAGCACAATGCATATCACTCTCCACACATCAGGCCTCTCATATCGTTTCACAACTGTTGCTCCTACAATATCGGACACACACCTCTCCTAACATACATAGACAATGCTCAGTTGCGACACCACACCACACTACAACACTGCGTGTGGCAAGCGGAGCCGTGCAGTCCCTCCACCGAGACAGAACTCTCACCACCTATACATCCGACACTGCTGGCTAACAACCGGGTACCTATCATGCAGACTCTCACTCAGATGACAAACTCATTGTTACATGTAATGTCTACCCACAAGCGACATCCGAACCCAACACATCCACAACCAACACATGATAACCACTTCTATCACTAAAACTCTCACCATGTCTCTCCCTTATCAAATTCAAAACTGTAAGCTGCCATTACTTGATCATGTAATGTGACTCTGGACGCACTTACGAATACACAAGTGCAACCTCAAGTTTATGCAGTCTGATTGTGAGTCATTTTACCACAACGCCTCTTTCGACACCCAATTAGGACACAGTGTATCACAATAATGAGACTATTAAACAAAGACCTTCTATAAAAAAACCAAGCAGCTCTGAGCGAGGATTAACTTAAACGGACAAGCTCAGACACACCTCAACGTACAAAAATCGAGCAACCATCGCTCCATCCACTCTACACTCAGCCTCCAGTTGCAAAACTGCCAAACACAACTTCAACTCTCGTCTCAACAAAGCCTCTACACAAGGTGTATATTAGGCACACTACACATTTTCACACTACCACCCCGTCCCTCGACAGGCGTCGGCCAGCTTAAACACGATGCCGCTCCATCATCTCGCTACTCTCCTCGCATCTGGCCCGCTCTCTATCCTCGTTGTCTTGCGGACTTTGCAGTCCTAGTTTTCGATGACCGACGGCTGAAAGGCCGCTCCACCGAATCCAGACTCGCCGCGCACTCTCGCATGAGACCACCAGCCACGGCTCCCTGCGACAAACCTCGACAGGCCCTCGTACTACAACTCATACAATGAGCCTCTGCATCGTAGCTACTCAAACACAAACCGCAACGGTACGCCGCTCTCGACAACCACTTCAGCACATCGAGCCCAGTATCCCTACCACTCAGAACAGACCACAACCAATGCGCACGCATGCTCATCCCTACTCACGTGGTCTCCTACATGTACACCGAACAACAACACGGCACACTGCCCTGGCCACAAGACACATCCACAACTACACCCCACTTTTCCTCGTTAATATCAAACTAACACACAGACGACAACTCCTACTACTCATCCTCATACACACTACATTTACTACACAAGAACACACACACTTACCAACACTCTCTTGCTACTTCTCCTCATAAACACTCCGACCCAGCACATTACATACAATTTCAACCCGTCACACTCCACATCTGGGTACAACGCTCACCACGAAGAGCCCTGGGCACACCTCTCAAAACACACACACCGATACACACTCACACACTTCTTATACGAACAGATGGATCTCGTTAGGTCACACGCAACGTCTAAAAATGTTATACACTTTAACAAACACAATCTACCTGCCCCATGGCTCCGCCCATGTTATACATCTTTGATTCCTTCTAAACTGTATAACTATTTTATTCCTCAAACAGCTCCAGTAAGAACAGTCACCCGCCTCTTCACAATACGACACGTATCAACTGCTCACCACCCGACACACTCACCCACTAAGTCTCCGCATAAAGCCACACCACCCAACCTCTCTCACACACACACACCCGATCTTAGTCCGACAGCCCTTTTTCCACTCCTGCACACTAAACGCAGACTGCAAGCTCCCTGGTCTTACGTCGACTACCTCACACAGCGCCTACCTTTATCATCACATACCTACACCCATCATTCTATAGACACTACAGCTCATCACACACACACACACACTCACACGTCCAAGCAATTCAGCGACCCATCCGTTCAGCTCGACTCTCCTTATTTCTACCAACACAGGCAAACACAACACAACACACGACACTCCCGTCAACGCCACAACTCACTCACAGCTACAATCCACACCACCCCACAACAGCTCTTCACTCTCACACATACACCACTACGACGCACTCCTACTCTGCACACACACTCTCCATCTCTACTATCACATCTACACCACTCACAGCACACACACCTTCTCTCTTCGAGACTAGCACGTCACTCTCACCACACATCAAGCTACAGCACACAGCACAGCACACCCACTCTTCCACCAACCCCATTCACACACACACAACTCTCACTCACTTACTCACACACACACTGGCTGCATCTACGTCGGCGACAGGTGATACACACTACGACACACTCTCAGAAACCAACCAACCAGGATCATCTACTACCATGTCCCTCACGACACGCAACTTCTGCACTTCACACACACACACACACACACACTGGCAACTCTGACCCTCAAGACATCATTAGTCTACACAGGACACGACACGCACACACGCTCACTCTCTAGACCACAACATACACAGGCAACTCAAACAACTCTCAACTCTCTCAACAACCTCACAACTTACACAGACTATCATCCACGGCACACTCTCCACAACACAACTCACTAGGAACATCCATTATCAGAGCAAACCAGCACAGACACCACTTGCGCCTTCCGTCTCAACGAACAGCTACCACACCATCTCAGCACTTGTCCAATTCTCACATCATTCAACTTACTACTCTTCTCACCATTCCAACACTACACCATCACATACTACTATTCCACTCTCTGCGTATCAGCTAAATACCTAACTACATCATTCCACTAATCTAACGACTTTCCGCCTGACACTTCTCACACACAGCACACACACACACACACTTCTATACTCACTTCATCTGACACACCCCAGCACACTCGCACACCTCCACTCTGCACACGCACACACACACACACCAGTCACTTCTCTCACTCTCTCAA